>JABFPJ010004079.1:0-14606 GCA_022817425.1 Gryon sp. ZL-2020
TTTAAAAAAAAAAAAAAAAAAAAAAAAAAAGAAAGAAAGAAAGAAAGTTACAAGAAAACAAGATTTAATGCGCATTTTTTCTGAGTAGTCGATTAGCTTTAATTAGAACACAATTCATGCAACTTGGCCATTAATATTGTGAAACAATTTGTTAGTTGAGTAATTTTGATTAAAGTCAAAGAACTGATGGAAAAAGGGATTATTCTTAAGTTCTATAAAGCGGCAAATTCTTCTTTTCTTATTTGCCATTTTGTTGTTTTCAACTTTTCCGTTTTAATTCACATCTTTCAATCACTTTTTGTCATAATAAAATTCATGTTAAGAATACAATTAGAATAATTTCTAGTAATAATAGTTTCATCGTCATGTTTAGGCTGACTAGATTACTTTGTAAGGCCATTGTAATGTTCTATAAAGATTAAGGATTTTATAAGGATTTCATAGGGATATCATAGGGATTTCATTAGGGTTTCATAGAGATTTCATAGGGATTTTATAGGAAATTAATAGGGATTTTAGGCATTTTCTGGAGCTTTTATAGGGATGTCCAGGCGTTTAAATGAGGTTATAAAGGATTTTTTAAGGCCTTTATAGACTAACTAGTTTACTTCGCAAGGCCATTGAACGGCTCTATAAAAGATGGATGTCACAGGGATTTCATGGGGAAATGGATAACATAGGCATTTCATAGGGATTTCGTAGGGATGGCCCTGGTTAGGACTTAATATGGCACTGATTAGGCCTTAATATAGCCCTGGCTAGGCCATAATAAGGCCCTGGCTAGCCCTGAATATTGTCCTGATTAGGCCTTAATATGACCCTAGTTAAGCCTCAAGATGGCCTTAGTTAGTTCTCAATATTGTCCTATTTCCAAGGCCATTCAAAAGCTCTATAAAAGTTATGGATGTGATAGGGATTACATAAGGGTTTCATAGGGACTTCATAGGGATTACACAGAGATTTGATAGGGATTTGAGAGGAATTTGATAGGCATTTCATAGGATTTTCATAGGGATGTCCAGGCGTTTAAATAAGTTTATAAAGGCCTTTTAAACGCCTTCTTGAGACTTCCCTATTAAAGATATACTCTTATTAACGTTATATAGGTCTTGTTTATTTTGCCTCTAAATATCAGTAAAACTACGATCGCCTTTCTAAATCCTTAATACAATCTGGCCATGCCTTAATAATGTATTATAAGAAAAGATAAACTTTAACAAAACTCATCTTTTTCAAATGTATTTTTCTGCAATACAATTATTGCTCCAGGGACTTGTATTTTATTTGACAGTGTTAAATAAATAAAAGCCTTTTTTTTTCTTTCTTTTTCAAACAGCCGTAATATTTGTAACAGACCGCTGCCTTAAATGATTTATTTCTTTCTTCAACACAATGTATTGCCATTTGATATTTATTTATTCATACTTGACATTTCGGTCGGTGATTCAAACCTTGCGGAAACTCCAATTTCTTTGCATTTATTCATACAATACATTTCATCCCGCACGCCTTGGACATTTTTCCTATTTCGTCTGTTCGATATGGGTCTAACATTACATTCCTTTGTCACGATAAGTATCAATCCACTTTGTACTTTTTTTTAAATAGTCCCTTTTTACAATTGAGATTGTAATTATTATGTTGCCGAGACAAAAATGAATTCCACCAAATTTTTGCATAACAAATTTTTCCATATACATATATATATCCATTAGTATTTTAGTTCATCATTGGAAAAATGTTGGAAGTAAATAATAAATAATATTAAACTTTTTTTTGTTAATTACTATTGTGTGTAAATTTCAGTCCTTATCAATAAAATGGGGAATATTATACTTTTTAGAGTTGATCAATAACATATTGTGCCAATTTATCTTCAATTTAATCACTCTTTCGCTTATTAAATACAAAGCTTTTATTTAAATACAAATATTAAATCAAGTTAACCATGTGAATATTTTCTCGTTTCCGTGTATTCTTCGCAAAAAGTGTTTATATTTTATAGAATTCAATCAAATTAAAGATTACAAGGAATTCATCATTTTACAATCAATAAATACAAATTCGTCATGTAATTTAGTCGTTTAAAAACGTAGAAATGGGAAAAAATGTATTTTTCTGTGATTTTGCAGAGTTTTATATTTCACGGAATATAGACGTATCCTCGTTAAATATTCCCTCGAATCGTTTTATTTACTTGTTTCATTTATCGTTCTTGCAATAAAATTATATTAGTGAATTATGTAATTAATTATTTAAACAATCTAACCAAAATTAAATTATTTTTTTACACTTATTTTCTTGTCTTTTATTTTTTATGAGAATCAACATTGGCCTAACTAATATTTTTAAAGAATAATGGAGTATCGACAAACTTTTTATACCCATATTGCGATTCAATATGGCCATGGTTAGGCCTTAATATTATCTTGACTAGGTATCTCAATATCTCTGTGATGATTCATATCTCTGTAAAAAGAGAAAAAGCTATGTATAGGTAAACGTTAATACGGCCCTAATTAGGTCCTAATATGGCCCTGGTTAGGTCCTAATATGCTCTTGATTAGGCCTTGGTATGGCACTAGTTAGGTCCCAATATGGTTTTGGTTAGGCCTTAACTTGGCCTTACTATGGCCTTAACTAGGCCTTAATATGGCCTTAACTAGGCCGTAATATGGCCTTAACATGGCCTTAATGTGGCCTTAATATAGCCTTAACTAAGCTTCAATATGGCCCTGGCTAGCTTAATACGGCCCAATATGGTCCAGGTGAGGCCTTAATATTGCCCTGACTAAGTCTTATTGTGGCCTTGATTTGATCTTATTATGGCCTCGAATAAGCTTCAATATCCTTTAAGATCCTTAACTAGATCTTAATATGTCTTTAACTAGGCCTTAATATGGCCTTAACTAAGCCTTAATATGACCTCGACTAGGCCTTAATATGGCCTTAAATAGTCCTTAATATGGCCGTAACCTTGGTAGGACCTTCATATTCCTCTCGTTAGATAATCCACAAATAGATAAAACCGGACTTTAAACCATCTGTTAAGCAGGCAAACTTAGGGTCAGTGAATAAATAACTGAAATACATTTATGAAAACTAATTATCGCTGATGCATGAAATGAGCTTGACTGTGTCAATTATATAGCGCAATCTAATAAGAAAATGCGACTGTTTTTTTTTTTTGGAGGTAAATGTGGAGAAAACAGGCGTATATTGTGAGGTTAATATTTACTTTCTAGCGTATATGTCGTGTAACTTCAAGAGATATATGAAGAGTCTGAGTGAATCTATTTGAGGGATTACAGTTCATAACGCCAGCACGTTCGCGGAGATACATTCGAAGCTTATGGACTTCATTGCACGAAGCTGCAGCAATATAAAGAGAATTATTAAAACGAATTGACCCAAATATACACTGACTTTGTACACTCTGTGGTATATATATATTTTTTTTTCTGTATGAACTTTTTTTCATGTATAAAAGAAAATGGTTACTATATATATTCCGCACTCTAGATTTAATTGCCAAACACAGTAATAATGTTCAAAAGACGGGTCTTAATGAATGGAGGAAACGTAATTTTTAGGGTGATTACAATTTGACTTGAAAAAAAATTAAAAAAATAAATTAAGTACTTTATTTTTCGAATTTAACATTTACAAGTTGAATGGTTGTATTGAAATATATTATGTCGTAAGATATGGATGACTTTTAGTTGGTTTGGCGAAAAGTTAATTTGGAAATAAAAACAGGTTTATCTTTTGAATGAGTTTGAAATTGATTTACGTGATGAATTGCAGGCTAAATAATATTGACAATGACCATTGTAATTGTATATATAATTTCGCAAAATTAATTATTTCGCCGGACGGAAATTAAACAATTAAGGATACATCAGTTGGTGTAAAATTAGTGCAAAATGTGTTTATTTCTTCTTTGCAATTATTAGTACAAAATATATATTTTCATTAAATTTCAACAACAAATTTTTTTCATATTTTTTAACCATAACTTAATGTGCCTGAAGTTTCTAACGTTATTATAACGATTTTGAAAAAAATTTTTAAATCGCATAAAATTGAATAAAAAGTAATAAAAATGAAAAAAAAACATTCAATGAAGTATCAAAACACGTTAGAAACTTCAGGCACATCATAACTTATTAATTACATTTAATTTTATTTTTATTATTATTATTATTTTTTATTTATTATTATTTATTTGATAGGGATTTCATAGGGATACATAGCGAGGGCCCTGGTAAGGCCTATATATGGCATTGGTTAGGCATTAATATGGCCCTGATTAGACCTTAATATGTCCTTGGATAGGCATTAATATGGCCCTGTTTAGGCCTTAATATGGCCCTGCTTAGGCCTTAATATGACCTTAACTATGCCTTAATATGGCCTTAACTAAACCTAGCAGTATAAAAGTATTAATTGATGATAAAAAAATAAAATCGTTTGATGTTTCAATTTAACCAAAAAATCTTGATAAAGTAAAATTTAAATTGTAATTTGTTATTACTTTTAATAATACACTTGACACAAAAGTTATTTACATAAATAATTACTAATAAGTTCCTAATTATAACTGCTATAACATGACTCACATTTTAATAACACAGTTACTGTCATATTATCAACAATTAAGATAGAGCTAAATACTTTTAATAGGCATGTAATAAGGACTTCATAATTGTTCCTTGAACATTTGTTTACTTATATATAATTGAAGTTAGACTGTTAACTATTTCTAACGAATTTCGCTATTATATTTTTAAACGATATTTTTGTTTCATATATCAATCAAATGTGCTTTAATATTTTTCATTTCACAATTATTCCAATTCAATCCAATTTTCTCCAGAATGATATATATTTCTTCTTTAAATCTGAACTTTATTTGAAACATAAAAAAGAACAAAATTAATTTAATGGCGAAAAAGTTGGATTGGATATAATTTCAAATATTCTCGCAGAAGATCAGGCACGATTTGACCATTTCATCTAACAAATAGATGCCATTATTTAAAGTAACTAAACTTTCTTCAATTTTTTTTTCTAATTTTTTAAAAGTTTTATCTAGTACATTATTACTGCAAAAGTAAGTAATTTTTCAATATTAAATCCTTACTTAAAATTAAAAAAAAAAAACAAAAAAAAAAATTTAATTTTTTAATACACTCATTTTAATTTTTCTAAAACTATTGATTAATTAAGGTTAACTAAGAAACTAAGGTTAATTAATCATTCTAAAAAATGTTTTCTATTAATTTTTTACTCCAAAAAGGAAAGGAATTTTTGCAATATTAAACCCTTATTTAAAATAACAAAAAAATGAATTATTCATTTAAGTTTGATCAAAAATCAACATCTAGTTTTTTTTTATAAAAATTCCCGGACATTGGTCTTAATTTTGACGATTTGAGAGAAAGATTGTCTATTTTTGCGTTGAAAGCCAAAAGCGTTCGGAACAATGAGACCTTCAAGAGGCAGGGGTCGGGGGTGCGTTTCTTTTCTCAGCCATACAATATTAGCGACTGTCATAGCGACACACTATCTCATTCACTATTCATGGATGACCGTGTGGCGAACTAAGCCTTGGCATAGTAACACGCTTCGACGTAGGGGCGAGCCACAGCTATCACGCTAACTTCGCAGGGTCGTAAACGAGTTTCCTTTTTGTTTCGATCGATGCAACACAACGAGTCAAGGAAAGTCGGCGAAATTTCGGCTGAAAATGAATAAAAATTGATTCATGTGCGGTGCAAATCGATAATTAGCGAATCCTTGGCAAATGACGTACTTCAACATTCCAAAGAAGGATTAAAATATCATTCCTGACACTTTCTTTTTCGTATTTCCATATTTTCCTCCGATTTTATTGAATTACGGAAATTCAAAATGAAAATCCAAATTAAATATTATACTTTTTATTGAAATTCTTGTTTTAAATTAAGGCCTTAATATGGCATAATATGACCCCGAATAGGTCTCCATATGGCCTTAACTAGGCCTTCACTAGGCCCTTATATGGCTCTGACGAGGCTTTAATATGGCCCTGACTAGGCTTTAATCTGGCCTTGGCTAGGCTTTCATATGGCCTTGGCTAGGCCTTAATATAGCCCTGGGTAGGCCTCAATATGAACCTGAATAGGCCTTAAAAAGACCCTGCATAGGGCTTAATATGGCCATGATTAAGTTTTAATATGGCTAAATAGAGCTTATTAATAAGGCCTGAATAGACCTTAATATGGCCCTGGCTAGACCTCAATACAGAAAAGATTAAAATATAATTATTCCAAATATTTTTTTTTTGGTTTTTTTTTTAATTTTTTAAATTCAATATTAAATTTTTAATTGAAACTTTTGTTTTAAATTAAAACTAAACATTAAATGATGAATTGAATTTTAGATTTTAAATGAAAATTAATTTATAAATGTTTAATTTTAAATTAAATATTACATTTGTTATTAAAAATTACATTTTTAACTTCAAATTCAAGAATTTTCATTGAAATGAAAATATAAATTTTAGATTAAACTTAAGTATCAAATGTCTAATTAATCGTTAAATTTTAAATCGAAATTAAATTTCAAATAAAAATTACATGTTAAATTTGTAATTAAAATTACATTTTAAATTTCAAAATTATGAACTTCCACTAAAATAAATTCTTAATTTCAAATTAAAATGAAATATTAATAATTAAACTAATTAATAAATTAAAATTAAAAAACAACAAATAAAAATTAAAAAACAACTGTGGATTTCCATAAAAAGTAATAAAAATATGAAACCAAAGTCGACGACATTGTTAATGTAAATTTGCAATTCGAAGGTCTGCTTTTTTCCATGTTCATTTTTATTTATTCCTACTTGTTGTTGGGTTTAGAAAATGAAGAGCCTATGTATATTTGATTTGAAGTAGAATCAACGATAACACTTTGTGTTTACAAGTGGGATTCGTGCACATTCATTTTATACCTATAGAACAAGTTGTACACGTGATGAAGCGATGTCGTAACTATATGTTGCTTAACATTGAAATTATTGTTTCATTACCACGTGTACATTAGGTATACCATTTTGATGCCTTTGAAGCACGAATGGCCTCAGAAACGATGCTTTTCATCACCGTATTTATTTATTAAACAAACAATAAACTTTATAAAAAAAATGAAATTTTCAATTAAGTGAATTCATTTTTTGAAATTAAACGAGATAATTTTAAACGTTCATAGATAAAAGCAATGTCAGAGCTCAAAGTGAGTTTGTTATTTAATTTGTCGTTTCTTTTTGCGCGGCTCAATTTTTCCCTGTTTTCAATTATCAGAAGCGGCAAAATGTTCTTGTATTACAGCGTTGGAGTATTACTTTGCAAAAAACCGCGTGTCTCCGATGTTTTGACTCAAATTAAACGCAAAATTACATCATAATAAAGTGGAAAGTCAAAATGCCATTTCTTCGCACAATGAAGCATGTTTTTTATTTTATTTGTTGTTAGTGCAAAGTTGCGATCAAACAATTATGTATGCAAAGACGAAGTTTGTATGGAATCATTATTTTTGAACAGAAGTATGCTTCATCATTGTGATAACCGTACTATTGTGGTTGAGTGAACCACAAACGTTAGCTTCCAGTTATGCAAAGGATCGATATTTCGTAAGATAACGTTGCATCTCAGTGAAACAATGCTCGTTTATCGATCAACATTCACAGATGTTGTGCAGATTTTCATTAGATATTATATATACGTCTGATAAGGTTTTTTTATGTTATCTCAATATCTCTGTGATGATG
Source organism: Gryon sp. ZL-2020 (assembly GCA_022817425.1). NCBI lineage: Eukaryota > Metazoa > Arthropoda > Insecta > Hymenoptera > Scelionidae > Gryon > Gryon sp. ZL-2020. Next base: position 7,817 of record JABFPJ010004079.1, read on the forward strand.
AATATCTCTCTGTAATAAGAGAAAAGGCAATGTATAGGTAAACGTTTCATATCCATATATGGCTGGAAAATTTATCTGGTTACATGTTAATGTGGCCCTAGTTTGGTCTCAATATGGTCCTGGTTAGGCCTTAATATGGTCCCTGACTAGACCTTGAAAGTGCTTTAACTAGGCCTTAATATGGCCATGACTAGGCCTTAACATTGTCTTGGTTAGGTGTTGACATGACCTTGGTTAGGTCTTGAAATAGCCCTGATTAGGCTTTAATAGAGCCTTGAGTAGGCTTTAATATTTCATTGACTAGGCTTTAACATAGTCCTGGTTAGGTTTTAATATGACCTTGGTTAGGCCTTGAAATAGCCCTGGTTAGGCCTTAATAGGGCCTTCAGTATGTCTTAATATGGCATTGAATAGGCGTTATCATTGTCTTGGTTAGGTATTTAAATGACCTTGCTTAAGCCTTGAAATAACCCAGATTTGGCCTTAACATGGCCCTGACTAGCCCTTAATATGGCACTGGCTAGGCCTTAAAATGGCCCTTAAAAGGCCTTAATATGACCCTGGCTAATCCTTAATACGGCCCTGGCATGGCCTTAATATGGCTCTGACTATTCCCCAATATAGCCCTAGTAAGACCGTCATATATCTCTCGTTAGATAATCCATAAATATTTACATAGAATATTCTTAAAGAATAAGGTGTAACGAAAAACATTTTTTACCCACATGGTCCTATTTAGGTCTTAGTATTACCCTAACTATGTTTATCAATATATGCCTGTGATGATTAATATCTCTAAAATTTCTCTTGTTACATCTTGATATTACCCTAGTTAGGTCCCAATATGTTCCTGGTTAGGCCTTAATATTATCTTGACTAGGTTTGAATATAGTCCTGATTTGGCTCTATTTTAGCCCCGAATAGGTCTCATTATAGTTTTAACTAGGCCTGTATATCGCCTTAAGTAGGCTCTAATATGGCCTTAACTAAGTCTCAATATAGCCCTGACTAGACCTTAGTATGGCCCAAAATGACCCTTGTTAGGCCTTGAAATAGTGCTGACTAAGTCTTAACATTGTCCTGATTAAACCTTGACATGACCTTAGTTAAGCCTTGACATGGCCTTAGTTAGGCCTTGACATGGCCCTCAAATGGCCTTGGTGAGGCCTTGAATTGACCATGATTAGGCTTTCAAATACCTTTAGTTAAGTTTCAACATGGCCCTAGTTAGGTCTGAAATTAACCTTAGTTAGGCCTTAACATAGCCCTACTTTATAATCTTACCACGAATTATATAACTTTGGGCCTACTTTGGCCAGCACAGACGTATCTGTAACTAGGTGAAGCCGAACTTTACCAATCAAGGGCGCCTACTTTTGAACTGGCCGGGCCTTATTCAATTTCTACTAAGGAATGGATGTAGTTTGTTTGCAAAAGCCGTGATTAAACAAGCGGTTTATCTTGCGGTTATCTAACTAACTAAATTTGCGTTCGAATGAATATTTGAATATGAGCGTAAATGACGAAACCGAAGCGACGCCGAAATTCACGTCAAAATGGCTCACAATCTTATGTAAACGAGTATTATTTCACTGTCTTGCCTTCTCGGATAACAAAAGCTCTAATTTTACTCAGTAACCGACAATGTTATACTTAGTTCAATTCCTTAACACAACAGAACTGGCGAGCCACATAGAAATTTGGTAGTACAACAAGGTATCGAACTTAGATGCATCCATTCTATTCGTGCATTTCAATGCAGCTTATCAATGTTTGACTATCCAAACACTCATAGATAAAACGTTAATAAAATATCAAACAATCCTTTACGAACATGACGCTTACAACATTTATTGTTCTATTGCAAATATTTGCAATCAATTAAATGACAATTCAAGGGTCCTTCAACAATATTACTTTACTGCAAGGAATGAATTCGAATTTCAAAAAAAAAAAAAAAAAAAAAATTCTCGGCTTTATACTTTTTTGATTATATTACAAAAAATAAAATAAAAATGTAAAATGTCTCATGCACGAAAATATATTTCAAAAATATATGTAAAAATATATTTTTGACGCTAAAAATATATTTCCGACAAAAAAATATAAAATATATATTTATTGTATATGTATATAAATAATATTTAGTTAAAATATATCATAAAATGATCATATCATATATGATCCATATATAGTTTATATACGATCCATATATGATCCATATATGGTCAATATATAATAATAATATAATATATAAATATAATATATATTATAATACATTATTGTAAATTATTACAATTTTTAATATAATTTATTTTCATAATTTTTCAAAATGTTTTTAATTTTTATTTTTTTTTGTTCATCATTTTGAGTTTTTGAATTGATTTGAAAATTTTCGTGATTTTATTTGTTCCAATGTAAATTTGTTTCATCTGAATTCGACATGGCAATAAATTCATCAAAACGAAACTATCCATGTTTTTCATTTTTTTCGTTTCTGCAGCTGTTAATGTCATTTTACGATATATCGCTTTCGTTTAAATGCGAGGGGGAGAGATAGGCAAATAAATTACTCTCCATAGATTTTCACGTAGAAAATAAGAGAGGAAAGACCAAACAAGGTTATTTGGTACTTAAGTAAAATTAATGAATCAAGTAGTCGGTTAATTAGTCGTTGACACGCTAAGGTATTAAGTGACCTCACAGGGCTCATGTTCAGTGTGTGCATGCGTGGAATCCAACCCCAGGTGAGATCAAACCAGAGAAATTTTCGAAATCTTGACACCAAACCAAATAGTTTGGACCAATTTTCGGCGATAAAATTACGTTTAATGATCAAACTTGCTATGTTCATTTACAATCCAAGCAGGTGCAAATAGAATCATTTTAATGATTAAACTTTTCTTTTTGTTTTATTGGATATGAAATAACAGATTTTTCAAAAATTGAAATAAAAAAAATGTTATATTGGGGAATTTGTGATTTCAAGTGAATGTTTTTAACTCGATTTGAGAGCAAAGTTTATACGACTTTTGAGGACTTCTTAAAAAAGTTTGATTCCGGCAAACAGAAATCTTTTTCAACAACAAGTGAGAAATTTGTCGACGAAATATTTTGATAAATTAACTCAATTATATTTAATCGTGTTATCTGATGTTTAACTGAGACAATTGAAATGTCGTTAATTATTTAATTTCAATTGCTTGTAATCGTATTCATGTGTTTAATTCTACTGAGAGAATAAAGAAAAAGTGGAAGAGTTTAATTTGATTATGGTTTATTGCAAGATTTAACTTTAGAAAGTAAATATAGGAGATGAAAGATATTCAAACAATTTAGTGATTTGTTTTGAATTAAAAATTAAATAATTATTTGTTGGTTAATTTATTGTAAAAAAATTAATTCGTTTTTATTATTAACTTAAAAAAGAATTTATAATTAGTTATTTCTTTTAATATATAGAATCTTTTTTATTTGATAATTCAATTACGGATTATTAAATTTTATTTTAAGATGAATTTTGGTTAAGTCTTAATGTGGCCCAGGTTAGTCCTTAATATGGCCCTGATTAGGTTAATGTGGCCTTAACTACACCTCAATATGGCTTTAACTAGGACTTAATATAGCCTTAAATAGTACTTAATATCGCCCTGGTTAAGCGTTAATACGGCCCTAACTAAGCCTTAATATGACCCTAGTTAGGTCCACTTCAGACTTACCTTTTCTAATTTCACCTTTGTTAGTTTCATTAGTTTTTCTTAGTAGAAAAAATGTTTTGTTGCTTAATTTATTACAAAAAAATAAATTCGTTTTTGTTGTTAACTTATTAAGAAAAATGTTAATTTTTTTAATTGTATAACATTTTATTCATTTGGCACTTATCTTATTATTTCAGATTATTAAATCTTATCCAAGAAGAACTTAATCCGATTTAATCGGTGATTGAGGTTTTCCTTAATTTGAAATAGATTTATTTCATTCGATTTTCATGTAATCAATTTTACAATATTAAATTTTATTGCAAATTTTGAATTAAAATTTCAGAAAAGAGAAGGAAAAAAATAGTACTTTTGAAAATGTAGAAAAAAGAACAATTTTTTAAACAATCAAAATATAAACCTAGTTTATGAAAATATATATAAATTATATATATTTTCATATATAATAATTATTTATATTTTAAGCAAAATTCAAAATATATAAAAAGTATTAAAATTATATACATTATATAATAAATATATATAATTTATATATGAATTGTAGCAATATGACATATATATAGACGATAAATTGATATTTTAAATTTTTGTTCGTAAGAGTAAAATCATAATGTCATTATATTCGTAAATAAGCTTTTTTTAATGACAGTATTGAAATGTTCACGAGACACTGAAATTATCGAGAAACAGGAGATAAATGGCGGATGTGAGACTGGTTTCGGGCCTAGTATCAGCTTAAAAGTATGATTATGCATTGTGGCGCGGATTGGCCTATTGTTAGATTTGCGCTGTGTTGCGCGGCAATGAAACTGTATAATGTTTAGACAAGGAGGTATAATCGGCGAAGAAATAATAAGGCTGCGCCTCGGCTTCGCTAACATCGAATTTTCGTGATTATTATGAGTTCAAGTCGGCGGAAGAAATGCCATTGTGTTGAAGACAATATAAGTCGCTATCTAAACTGTCCAACGAACTATTAATTATTCACTTCAAATTGTCATTGATGTGTCACAATTAATGACAAATAAGTTTGCGAACGCCTTTAACGGCATTATTGTCATTTCATATTGCAAGTAGTTAAACTTTAATAAAGTCGGACCATACTATTTCCATTAAAAAAATATTTCAAAAATTAAAAAAAAAAAAAAATTGAAAAATGGAATGAAACTTGTAAAAAGTCCTGTTTTCGGTCTTTTTTTTCAAAACCTTGTGAGGAGTCATAATTAATAACAAATAAGTTTGCGAATATTTTGGCATTTCATATTGTAAGTGGTTTAACCTTAGTAAAGTCGGACAACATAAAATGTTTATAAACAATAATTTATGTTAAAAATGTTTTAGAACTTGTGAGAAGTCCTATTTTGTCTTTTTTTCAAGAACTAAGTCCAGTATCTCTATTTTTAGAAATAATTTTTGATTATGTAAAAGAAGAAGACAGACAGAAGAACAACAAAATAGGCCTCCTCACAAGTTCTACTTCGTATTAAAATTTGGCAAAGTAAAATAAAAATAACATTTCCGTTTAAATATAAAACTGCACTTTTATATAATGTTGATTGTATAAATCACCTTGATTGTCATGTTTTCATTTCTTCAGCGCATATTTTCGCGAAGTACATCTTAAAATGTGCTGACTCATCCGTTGGCAAATGTTTGCGCGAAACTTGCAGGCGCTTTGCCAACTTCTTTCAGCGTAACAGCACAACAGGTTGTTAAAGTAATCAAAATCGATATATTTACGAAGAGTAATTTTATATAAATATAAAATGACGTTCAACAAAATCTTATATACAATCTTTTCTGCATTTAAAGCATATATATATATATTATGTATGCATATATATCATATGTTGTCCATAATTAAATAATATATATTGACAATATATTTATTTGTAGCAAATCATATATTGTCCATATAATGTTAATATATATATTTATAACATACAGACAGTATATTGACAATATACGGTAATATATTCTCCATATACATATGTGGATATTTTCCATATATGAACCATATATGGGCAGTGTATTAGCACTTTATAAAAGTAATCCATATATCGTTAATATTTGGTCTATATATGATCAATACATATGGAAAATATATGGTCCATATATATTATCCATATACGGTCAATACATGATCCATATATGCTCAAAATATGATCTATATATGGTCAATATATGATCCATATATGGTCAATATATGATCCATATATGGTTAATGTATGATCCATATATAGTCAATATAAGATCCATATATGGCCAATATATAGTCAATATATGATTGATATGTAGTCAATATATGGCCAATATATGGCTATATATGATCGATATATGGTAAAAATATGGTCCATATATGGCCAATATATCGATATATGGTCAATATATGCCTAATATATGGTCGATATATGGTCCACATATAGTCCATATATAGTTCATATTTGATCCATATATGATCCATATATAATCCATATATGGCCAATATATTGTAAATTTATGATTTGTCAAATAATATATTGTTAATATATGTTTTATGTGTATGAAGCAATATATGAAGCAATGACGATATAACGTTTTTACTAGATTATATCGTCATTGTTATTGGAAAAAAGATTGCAAAGATGAAAGACAAGAATAATTTTCAACCCACAAAGTATCAACAAAAAAAAGTAACGCAACACATATCTATTCCTAAAAATGCTTTCTTTTGGATATAAAAATGAATAACCTGAAATTCAATGTTATCCGCATTCGATAATATCGTGAGTTTTATAGTACCATTAACACTTTCAGCTAAATTTATCGTTTGTTTATGGCACAACTTTTCTGTGTCTTAAAATCCATTATTTTAGATTACAGTTTGGTCTCATCTTTTTTTTTCCGGAAATTTATCAATTACAAATCCAATAATTCCGTAGTTAATATTGTATTTCTGATAAATTGTTGATTTACTTTATCGTCCTTTTTTCTTTTCTTTTTTTTTCTCGTAAATTTATTTCGAAAAACTTTATTTGCGAACTTTGTTGCAGTAAAACAAAATTATTTATCTTGATTCGCGTGAATCATGT
>JABFPJ010004080.1:0-14605 GCA_022817425.1 Gryon sp. ZL-2020
TATTTCAATAAAAAAAAAAAAAAAAAAAATAAAAAAAATATTACTTTTATTTATACTTGCTTTTTAAATTATTATAAGATAATTATCAAATTTAAATAAATGATCTGGTTTTAATATTTTTATTATATTAAACAATAATTATTTGAATATATATAAATTGGAAATTAGTAAAATATTTTAAATTTATGTCGAAAAATGTTATATTTAATATTCATAAAAGAATATTACTTATTAAAATTGTTCTTTAAGTTTTCTTAATATGTAGAATAACTTTATTTATTTTTGAATAAAAATTAAAATAATACAAACACAAAAATATAAATAATAATACGGAAAACGAGTTAATTTCTTTTACAAGCAAGTTTTCATCAATGTTAAAGGATGTTAGAAATTTGTTTGAACTTTAGATTGAAAAACTTGAAGTAAACAAAAATTATAATTTCGTTGATTTTAAATATTTGATGATCGTTTGCATTTTTAACTCGTAATTATATGAATATTTCGCGACTTTGACTTATACAAGAGTTAGTTGAGGTGATTCTTCAGCTATGTAAGAGCAAAAAGGATAGAGCTAATGGTGACTCCATTAGTGGAAGAGAGAAGCAGTGAATTCGATTGAAGAATCACCTTAAGTTATTTACTAATTAATAATAATAATAATTTTGTTTAATGTTTGTAGCAAAAGCTGAAAACACCACTAAGAAGAAGGTACTGGTAAAGCAAGAACCTAGAAAACGTGATTTAGAAAGAGTATTTTCATTTGAAGAAAGCGAAGATTTGTCTCAAGATGAGAAGATAACAAAAAAGAAAGTACTGTCCAAGAAAAAACAAACCAAGCCAGCAGAGACGACTAGAAACGAAGTAACCATAGGTGAAATACGAAAACAACTGCACATCGCTCCAAAGACCAACGATGACAATCAAACGACGGAAAATAAATGTATCCAGCCTGTACCGGAGAAAAAATTTTTCAAAGTACCAATTCAAGAGCAAAAAGTCCATTTTGATTATAACTTCCTTAATGCAAATCGTAAACCCGTGAAAAGAATTAACAGACTTGCAAAACCGAAATCATCAAAGCCGATAAAAACTGTGAAGAATAAAAAGTTATTGGAAAATGAATTAACATCGGTTAAAGCAAACGAAAAACAGAAAAATGTTAAAGAAAAGAAAGAAGAAGAAGTAGTTGAACCCAAGAAAAAAGGAAGTGTAAAAATAATTTCCAATAAAATATTAAACGAGGATGATAAAATACCTTACTCGTCGTTACGTAAGACTGCAATTTTGGCTGCGAATCCGTTTCGTCAGACGACCGTATTTGCAAATCGAGCAACTCAAGAAATTCCAGCAATTGTTATTTCGGAATCTAAGAAATCGTCTCCTGAAATCATCAAAAATTTCATATACAGCGATTCTCCTCCGCCGACTACGAGATTTTCGAAATACAAAAACATAATTCAGAGTACACCAGATGTTAATTCAAAAGTAGGTCGTCATATTCAGAAAAATCAGCTGTTAATTGTTAACGAAGCAATAAACGAATCAGTGCAAGATGAGACTTCACTTGATAATATCGAAAGCAATGAAAATTGCAAAGAAAACTTCGTCGAGACTTCACCAATTCAAACTAAACGATCTCCTTTACAACAGTTAAATGACGTAAAAATTGGGCAAAGTCCAACGAAAGTTTTGTCAATGAAGAAATCAAGTCCAGAAGTAAATAAGATTCCGGATGAGATGCAAATGAATTCGTTTACAGATTGTCTTTTAAATAATGATGAATTAACGATTACAAATGACGAGAATTTGACAAGAGATGATAATGTTGCAGTGAGTTCAAAAAAGGTTCACGATAATGAGAATCAGAAGCAAGTCACTTGCACTGTAATGCCCAAAAGTGCAATATCCAATCCATTTCGTGAAACTAATATTTTTCAAAATAATCGAGCTACAAAAGTTTTGCAAAATAAAATCTCGATTGATAATATTAAAAATGGTGAAATGATAAGCAAAGAAAACATGATCGAACGGTCAATGAAGTCGCCAGTTAAGACAAAACGGTCACCATTGCAGCCATCAAATGATGTGAACATTTTGAAATCACCAATCAATAAGATAAAAAAGTCGCCATTACAGCAATCAAATGATGCGAATATATTGAAGTCGCCTATTAATAAGACGAAAAAGTCTCCATTACAGCAGTCAAATGATGCGAATATTTTGAAGACGCCAAAGAAACAGACAATAAATATCAGCAACGAGAACGACGCTCGTGTCTGTAAGGAAAACATTGAGCCGTCGAATAGATTGATTGTTCAGGTGGACATCGAGCCGTCGCCAAAAGTCAGAAAGACACCATTAAAGCAGCCAAATAACTTCGTAAATGTAAAGTCAAATAAAAATTCGCAAATTGTTGATACAAATTTGAACTTAATTACGAGTTTAGGAACAAATTCACGATTGGATTCAAAAACTTGTGTGGGTGTTGATGTGACTCGTTCAGCTAACAAAGTGGATGTAATTTCGTTTTTTGACGATCAGCAAGAAGACAAAACAGAAGAGAACGACAATTTCACGGCCTTCGGATTTTCCAGTATCGACGAAAGTAATACATATGACAATTCAAGATCCCATCAGCAAGCAAAAAAACCGTACAAGTTCATAAATCCAGTGAAAACGGATACGAAAACATTGTCAGAATCACGTAAAGAACCGCATTTGTTTGATGATATTGATAAAATCGTCATTGATGATAATAACTGTCAATTGGAAAATTCCACCTCCAGTAGTCCTGAGAACAACTTAACTGAGAGCTATCAAAGTTCAGAGAATTTGAGCGAGGCACATTTGTTTGATGATGACATAAATGCGACGTTCTTTCAACAGGTAATTAAAATCTATTTCTCTTTTTTATTTATGGGAAAGATTTTGATATTCACTTAAAAACAAATATGATAAATAATAAATCATTATAATAAGTTAAATAATGCCAAATGTTTATTAAGGCATAATGCCTTAATAAACATTTTATTAAGGCATTATGCAAATATATCACAATACACATATTGCATTAAAATAACTAAATAAGTTAAGAGAAGTCATTGAAAATAATTAAACTAGTAAGTTAAATTGAATTAAATGCACTAACTAAGTAGATTATAATGTATTTAATTTTTTTATTTCAGCCGGCAAGACATACATATTGTCGTAAACGCCCAATCAAAAATTACTCGTATGATACAGAAGAAGAAACCGCGGATGAGGAAAATGGAGAAGGAGATTCAAACGATAGACGATTAAGGAAAAGGGCAAAGAAGTCTAAGAAACCACCGAAAGAATCAAAGGAACTGAATCAGTGGGCGAAAAAAATTAACAAAACATTTGAAGAAATAGATAAATATGAACTGTGTATAGAATAATAGCAGGAAATTAGATTTTCAGAAGTATTAAGAAGATATTTTTTGGAGCAGCATTGGTTTGTTTATTTAATACATATATATAAATTGATGCAATTTCTATATATTTCGATATATTTCTAATCATAAATATTATTAGTAAATTATAAAAATATGTGTTTCTGTTTAAAAAAAATTGTTAGATAAACTATTACTTTAAGTACAAAACGAAAGATTCATTGTTTGACTAGATATAAAGTGTTTTTCTTTCTTTTGAAACAAAATTTAAATGCATGTATGTGCAACAAAGTTGTGTTAAATATATCGAATATAAAGATATTTCAATTGAATAAATTAACCCATTAACTACTAAGCATTCTTATAAAAACAGATTTTTATTACTAAAATCTTTTTAACCTAGGATATCTTTTACTATAAAGTTTTCATTAAAATGTATTCAACTGCAACTATACTTTTTATAATAATAACACTTTAATTTTTCATTTCTATTTTTCATTTACAAAATTGTATTATTTTACAATTTAAATTTTTTGTAAGTTTGCATAATAATGGTAATAAATGGGTTAATATTGAAATGTTTTTTCAATTAATAATATTAGTTTATTATAAAACCTTTTTATTCGTAACAATGTTCAACAAACAATTTTAAGTAAGTAAATATTATTGAATCAAAATTATTTAAATTTTTCAAAAACAGAATGTTTTTTCTTACATATATTTTTAGTAAGAGTTTATGAACACATTTTGAATAAAAAGGTTTTTATACTTTTAGTGAACTAAAATTATGTAATTATTCTTTAGTTTACTATATAATATCTAACAATCAATATTAATTTATAATTTTGTAAAAACTATATAATTTCTATACAAGTAATACTGAAGTATATTTTTTAATACAAAATGTAAATATGATTTTCGTTTAATAGTTAAAAAGTCATAAGATTATATTATAACACATTATATTATTATGTGATATAATTGGCAATGTTTAATAGTAATTATTTGTTCAATGAAAATAAATTTTTTATTAATACAAAGATATTTTTCATTTTTTGTAGTGCAGTTTAATCATATTTTAAATGCAAATATAGAACAATTTTAATTTAAATCTGAACATATCCCTATAAATTATGAACTATGAATGAATCCTTCAACTAAATCTGAATATATCCGAAATTATTCTATATAATATAAATATACCCTATATGAAGCCTAATTAAAACCCAATATATCCGAAGCGAATTTGAATATATTCGAATACACTGAATTTCGTTGTGTCCAAATCCGAACAAACCCTAACGATTTAGTTCGAAAGTGATCGGATATTTTGTACTATTTTCTGATTCAACTGAGTTCTTCTTGGATTTAGTTCAGGTATGTTCGTATTCATTTTATATACTTTCGACTGTCATTTGTATAGACTGTTAATTACGTTTGAATTTACTTCAATTTTCCGGATAAGTTATCTGATAAGAAAATTACACTCGTGCATAAACAACCAGAACAAAAATTTTTTTAGACCGTCAAAACCCAATTGTAAATTAAGCATCCATAATGGATTTACTACTTGTTATTTAAATACAGTTTAATATAGTAGTACTTGTAGAGAGGTAACAGAGAATTTCTTGTGTGAAGTTTATAAGCCATATTACAGGCAAAGTTTTTAAAAGAAAATGAATTTCCATGCATCTCCACAGACACGAAAGATATAACACGAGAAAAATAATTAAAAAATAATTTTTCATTACTTGGAAAGAGGAAATGCTCCTTTTCTCTGTAGGGAGGTTTGAGAAAACTCTCCCTCGTAACGAAAAATATCGTACGCAATATGGGAGAAAAACGGAAATCCATTTTCTTCGCGGTTACCAACCTCGCCTTCAGTTTGGCTTGTAAACTCCGCACGGGAAAACGAATTCCAAATTTCATCTCCCTTATTGCGTAATATACTATTTCTTATGATAAGGAGGGAATGTGCCCTTTTCCTCCTTAGGAAGTTTTCGAAAAATGCCATTTTCCCTTCCCTCGTAAGGAAAAATATCGTACGCAACATTGGAGATGATCAGGAATCCGTTTTCCAGAGCGGATTTTGTAAGCCGAGCCGAAGGCGAAGTTTGTAACCACAATTTCGTTTCCCTTGTTGCGTAATATACTATTTCATCACTCGGAGGGGAAAACAACATTTTTCGAAAAAGGAGTTTTTGGCAAATAGTTTTTTTTACCTCCCTCGTAAAGAAAATTGTTATTCGCATCATATGATATGATCGCAAATTTGAGATGAATAAATCGATGGTCCCCTGGAAAAACCCTACAGTTCAAAAGTTTGCTTGAAAAACCTTACATCTGCATTTGATTTAACATTGTAAAGTTGGGTTTTTCAAGCAGAAATTTGAACTGTAGGGTTCTTTCAGGGGACCGTCGAAATATTGTTCCTCTTCTTAGTACAAAGTAAATTATTATACGAACGCCCTTTCTGACGAAATTAGGAGGTTTTTCATTTAAGAACAAGAACATTATAATTGGAAGATGTTACACGCGTGTACTCTCTAAATTCAAATAAGTGAATATTCACTTACAATAAGTCCAAAGTCGTCCACTTACGCCAAAAAGTGAAATTGTATTTTTCACTTATTTTAAGTGAAAAATACAATTAACTTTTCACTTTTTGCAATTAGTGGACGACTTTTGACTTATTCAGATTTAGAGAGTACCATTGTATCAATTTTTCAAATAGTCCCTATAAAACCAGTATTAAATATGAACTTGATAAAAATAGTTAAATGAAAAAAATGATTGTTCAAAATGCCCCTGTAACCCGTAAAGCCGTTCGTCGATTGAGACGTTCGTTAAATCGCCGACAGATCGCGCCATACAGTCCATTAATATTTCGCAAAAGCCGACGAGTGTAACTGGTATATATCCAAAAGCTCTCTCACTCGCTCTTTCTATCTCTCTCTCTCTCGTTCTCTGTTTGGATGTTCGAGCACCGTAGACTGGCAGACGGCTAGTCGTAGAATTCTAGCCGGTCGGTGGAGTTGCGCGAAGAGTGGTAGCGGGAGCCGCGTGTCGGCGCTCGGATATAGAACTGAGAGAGCCAGTATTCAGTCGGATCTGAAGCGGTTAACGTCGCTTAAGTTGGAAAATTAATCCGCATGCGAATAATAATCGCGCGAAGGCATCGTCGGGCTGGAGCGCGTGCGCGTGTGTGACAGATCGTGCAGTGCGCGAGATCACGCCAAACAATATAAGCGCAGTTGGGAATAAAGTGGCCGCCGGTGTTGAGCCGGCCGGCAATCACGATCCGACTTGCTGACATTTGATTCTGTCCCGATTTCACGCTCTCTTCATTTATCTTTTCCGTTTTTCCCATTCCCCCTTTTTTCTTTCTACCTCTTCTTATATTTCCTCTTGTTTTTCCTAATCAGTTGATTCGCTCGTACGTGCAAAAGCAATAATGGAGCGCTACTGGAACAGACACACGATCGCTGTGATGATCGTGCTTGTGTGCTATAGCCGGTGTTCCGGCTGCCTGCCATGGCATCAAAAAAACACCAACGACACCGCCAAAATTGCCACCTGTGTCCTTGTTAAGCCATTCTTCGAAACGATGAACATTACCGTCGATTCTGTCAAGCTTGCGGCAAGTTCCCACAAAGAATCCAATAGTGAGTAACTTATAAACATGTTTTACATAAATATTGTGACACAACAATTTGTATCTTAAACAATAAACTGACTTGCAAGCAGAGCAAAGAGTTTTGCATATTTTAAAAGTCTCTAATCTTTCGCGCTTTTCAATTTATATTAATGACCTGAATAGAAACATACTTTCGGACTGATGAAACTGTTACAAATTTAATATGTCACGTCAGATTTTCATCAGAGTCTGGTTTTAGTTTGTTCTATTATCATGACAAACACATCTGATCCACGTTTGGATCATCATTGGTAAGGCCATATTCATATCTTATACACGCAAGGAACAATTAATTAAAAAATTTATATTTAAAATTGAAAATTTACTGAATTGTCAGTAGTATAGGGATAGAAGTTTAATTTCGGGAAAAATTACCGAACTTTTCAATAAAATATTATTGACAAATCATGCAACATTTAGGAAAAAAGTAAACATTTTTAATGAAAAATTCAGTATTTTCTCGCAAAATTTACCATTTGTCCCTGTACTACTGAAAATTCAGTAAATCTTGAATTTTAAACATATATTTTTAGATTAACTGTTCTCTGCGTGTATGAGTATTTTGAAAGGAAACTACCAGGACCAAATAGGTTGACTATCTTTCATGAGAAAAGACTTTTGCTGTATTTGGGAACGAAAACTAAATTATTTAACAAAATATGTAATCCAACTACATTTTTGCTGGTTTTTAAATATTATAAGTGGAATTCAAGAATATAAGTATCAGATTATCATCAAATCATATGTATGTTACGATTACATATGATTCGTTTTCAGTAATAATGTTTGGTTTTGTATATAATATTTAAGTTTGATTTTTTATCATTATTAAACAAATCAGGAGATTTGTATTAAAATATTTAATGCGTATTGTTCCTATATTCCTGCGAATAATAATTCATGATAATCAGGATTAATGAAACTTTACAATAGATGCTTCATTTCACTTTACAATACATACTTTTAGTTTAATAGTGAAAAGTTACTTAAGTGCATTAATACTTCGTATAGTCGAATTTTTGAGAGAAACAATTTGCTAACAACTTTGGATTCTCAAAAATGTATTGACCGCAAGCGAGTAAATAGTTGCTAATGTTTATTAGTAAATAATTATTCATATTTAACAATAAACAATTCCTGATTATCTTTCACTTACTATGATTTAAATTCGTTAACCAAATTTGAATTTAAACAAGATTTATAATGTATTTCAAATTTCAAGTTTAAACTTAAAAAAATTATTTCATTGGAAAATGCAAATTTAATCGTATAATGAGATTTAAACATTTGTGTATATATATATTGTGTATATATAGGGTATGATAAAAATATATAAATCATATAAAGATTTAAATAAATTCTTACTTAAAATAATAATGTAGATAATGTAGATAATTAATGATAGTGCATGATCTGTTTGCAATATAGAAAGTAGTTTTTAGGAGAAATATATGATAATTTGTATACGAAAAATATATTGCCTATGTATTCATATTATATTATTCGACTACGCGTGACCAAAAGTGACTTATGATGTCGATAAATGTATTATTAGAATAAATATATGTTTACAACACATATCTTCATATGTGAGTATATGAGGAACTAGGTTAAACTTTTATCCCTTTTAATCCGATGACAGGTTTTCGAAAAGAGAAGGAGCATAGGAGATAACGCGACCCTGGGGTTGTCATAAATAAGCAACATGAATACAAATACGGAACAAAGAAAAAGTTTGCTTTTAAATAATACGATAATAGGGATAAATAACTGCATAGTTTTAGATTATGCATTTTATCTAGCGAATAATAATATGCACGCGTACGCGCTATTACGAAAATTTAGTTTTCTTGGAAAAAGTCTTTTGCAATTAATAATCGAACAAATGAAGGTATGAATCAGAATTCAACAAATATCATGTAAACTTATCAATCATTCAGTGCACTGTTGTGTGATTGTGCAATATTATAGATTATCAGTTTCATGATTTCAAGTTCCAGAAATGACCTTCTTTGTCAACATGAAAAATCATTTTATAAGGTAAAATAAGTTTACCTATACTTATTTGATTTTTATTAATTTGCAAAAATCACTTTTCTCGAAGTTGAACATTTTTTTTTATATAGAATTTTCGTCTTCGATAAATGGATATGTGCGCTTGAAAAGCTAATTTTCTTAAATCACCTTTGGATTTTGGTATATGATTTTATTATGCGTTGAAGAACTTCAAAATTTACTTTTTTACTACACTAGGAAAAAATGATAATAAAAAAATACCACAACTCGACTATATCTTGTCACATCTAAAGAAATGAATTTGATTTTTTTCAAAAAGATTCTATTATATATGTGACATTTCTATTATATATGTCACGATATGTCTAGGTTATTATTAAAGTATTTCTTATACGTTTATTATCTGTGTTACTTTCATTTTTTTATATTTTTATTTTTTATTATATAATAAAAAAGCTATAACGTTATTTAATATCAATCTGTTATTTAATTTTTTGGTTATATTACGTTTTTGTAATTCAATAAATTCCAACATTTTGATTTTCACTGAAAATAATTACATTCATAAAATTTGTGATTGATTTTTATTTGAATATTCAAATATCTGGTGCAATTTCTACTATCGGATTAGTCGATGCAACTAACTTTTTCCGAAGTACAATATTTCCATAATAAATTATCAGAAATTCGCATAAAAATAATTTCATGTCTTTCATTTAACCCCAGAAAGCTTCAGTTCGATTTCTTCTATACTATTTTGCATATACAAAACTGAACTGTGCAAAACTTTCTTTAATAAAAGGACCAATTTATCTAATGAATATTCATTTTTTATTTCATTCAAATTTAATACATTCGAATGCTTCATATAAAAAGAGCAAAATAAATTTAATAAAAGCAAATAAATTTTGTGCATACTAATTAATAGATACTAATCGATGTTTAAACTTTTTCTAATAAATTCAAACAAAATGTTTTGCAAAAAGTCAATTTTAATAATAAAACTTATTATTATTATTTTGACTACACAAATATAATATAATTCATCCACTCAAAATAGCTTTGAATGTTATCAAATTCAAATTCCGACACTGATCTACATGATATGTACATGAATACATACATGTATTTAGTAGATATTTTTCATCATAGTTTTAATTTTTAAATTTCATATCATAGATTGACTTTTTGTGAAAAAAGTGATGTCAGCGACTGACAATATTGGATCTGATTTAGCTGATACTCGCACAGCAATGTGAATACTTATTTTTATTTCAGTGCTGCATGCCTTTTCTTTTTAGGTCGAATAGCATAAAAATACAACCCTCGCAAACGCCAATTTTTGGCAGTTTTTGGATTCATTTTTGTTTGTCTATATTTTTTTGGTAACGAATGTGTAGTTTGATTTGTGAAAATGAATGATCTCTTGCGCGGTAGTATTGCGCATTGACCTATTTGAATTAGGTAACTGCGCTCATTGAATCGAGGACGAAGGGTCGCATTGCTTTCGCGATCAATTTCATATCCGCTCATCACAGATCATAAGTTGCCTATTCTATGAAGAACACCTACTATTGCTTTCATTCTGCATCTCAGTTGTTATATCAAACATGTTCTGACGATCAACTGTTCGAAATTGATTTTGATTGAATTATGGTTTCGTTGAAACTAAAATTGTTTATCAATTTTACTTCTTGTGCCTTTAACATTAATTATTCAACAGTTGCAACATTCATTACATATTTTAATGAATTTATATATTTAATGAATCCATATTTTGATTACATATTTTTTAATTATTAATGCAAATTTTCATAAAAGTGATATTTTCTTTGTAAACATTAATAAAACATTTCTGCATTAAAATATCTTGTTCAAAAATATTTTAATGCAGAAATATATTATAAAATATCTTGTAATAAAATGTTACTCAAATTTTCATTAAAAATCAGTAAACATTCATGAAAAATTCTTCAATATATCAATAATTTTTAATTAAAATTTGAGTAATTTTTTGCATACTCTTATTCTCATCATCTCATTATTAAAAGTTGAATAAAATTTATTACATATTTGATAAAATTTATCACAATTTTTTCGCCGTGTTCAACTTATACTGACCAAAACAACTTAATTACACTAATTAAACTATATTTTATATACAAAATAATGTTATTTAGCAAAGTATCGAATGTTAATGTGAAATTGAATGCAAGATATATGTCATAGATAAAAGTTCATATTCGTGTAACTGAAACGCGAGAATTCATAAAGAAATGAATAAAAGTATGTATAAAAAAATAAAGTCTAACGAAATAGGCATTCTAAGGTGATAATCAAACACTTGTGCTGCTGTCGTCTTTATTGTATTTTCAAAGGGATGGCCGTAATATCGCAATAAAGTGAGTGAAATATGTCGTGAGAAGCGAAAAGCCTCGTGCCGTGATGCGCCGTATGGGTGGTCTTTTTTAATTTATTCAAGAATGCTTTGGATATCTCAATACCTATAGCGATTTTGTCTGCTTATTTTTTGCACACTTTTGTGTCATACTATAATGCTTGTCTACATTACTCAATTAATTCGCCAAAGTTTTATCAACTTAATTATTTGATGACAATATAAGATAGAAACGAACTACCAACATATTTTTTGTCTTGCCATTCGTCAGTTTTGAAATATCTTTTATCGTTTCAATTCAGGTGGAACAAGACGTGTTGAAATGGTAATAGTTGTAAACAGTCTTATATTGAAATGTTTGAATCAACATGTGAATATTGAAGTTACAATAACAGATTTTGAGTTGGCTGAATGTTAATTTGAACGTTAAAGTAAAATTAAAGGTCAAATAGTAAGACGTATTGTTTGAAGCAACTGGTATTGTTCATGTATTACATCTATACGAGCTCAACGAGAAGAAAGTGGCGAGAAGGAGTTGACATTGACGATGAGAAGGAAGTGCGCGCGATTGTCAATTGTGATTTTCTTGCTGGACTACTCTTGTCGATAGTTTAAAGATCTTCAGGCGTTTGTCGCTTAAAGTAAATACTTAAATGAAAGCAAATTGGTAGATCAAAGACGTAAGTGAGAGTCTCAGTCGTGCAATTCGTGACGCATGATTCCACTCTGACCATTACAGCTGCAATTAAGAAATATCCACCAAGTCACATTCAAAAAACATACCTTTTTATTTTTGATATGTTTATATATTTTATAAAGATTAAAAAATGATTGTTAAATTGATCGTTTGACAAACTTATATTAAATAAAAAATTGTCCTGTTATTTTATAGCTTTGCAAATAAGTTCTTAGAAATGTATAATTAAAGGTATTATGTATATTAAAAAAGTTATAATAAAACAGATATTTTTTCACGAATAATTAAACTGTTTTTGCGATATTTTCTATTTATTAAGCATAACAGTTTATATGCATTTAAATATTAAAACGGCTAACTTTCATGTTCTTAAAATATACAAATATAACATAATATAAATCCAGTTATTCTAAATAATTATAATTCATTTAATGTCCACTGTTTATATATTATTGAAGTATTAAAAAGCTGCTTTTTACATTAAAATCATGACAATACTTGTTTTTAAAACGATTATGACCGTATTTAATCCTTATCCTTAATAATATATATACTAATGAAAATATGTGTGTTTATGGAAGTATCACGCTTAATGAACGTGACAAATTCCAGAACGCTTTCAACGCTTATTTTAAATATATTATTTCAATTAATATATTTAATCAAATTAAACAATTATTTTAAATAATTTTTATAGTCTTAAAAATAATAGATATACCAAAAAATGTAAATCAAATAATAAATCTAAGTCTAGTGATGATGATAAAAAAGGTAATACAACAAAATCTGTTTAAATGTAATAAGATGTTACAGACAATTACAGATTCAGACGCGACAAGAAATTGCTAATATTTCAGCAAAATCCGTGTCAAGTAGTTAGATTTATTCGCCAGTTTATCCAAGTAGTTGGTAATTTAAGACGTACACGTTTGCTTGAGTACGTTGATTGTAAAAGTGTAGTGAAGTGGGACGTATAGTGTGATAAAATTATGAAGTCTAAGTATTTCTCGAGGGCTTTATTAGCCTTGCTCGGGTCTAGCTTGATACTACCACGCGGCGAGTATTATTGATTATACGGTCCATTAACACTGCATCTTGGGTTTTTTAAAACCTATTGGATAATCGAACACGTGTCAAGTTTCTTTTTTTCGTCAACTATGCAAAAATGTTGACAATACTTAAGATATATATAATTAATAACATATATATAACTATATAATATATAGATAAGTAAATTACTGTATATATGTAATGTATTGGAAGGATTCTTAACATGCTCAAACTTATTCATAGTTAGGAATTGGTTAATAATTCCAACCATTTCAAGCAATTTCATTTCGAACATTACTTGAAAATGTTTGACTTGATATTAAACAAATTTCGAACTAGTATGATAGACTTATGTTTGACTTTTGGCAAACTGTGATAGTAAAAATTAGATTAGTTAAAAAGAAGGTGAATTGCAGGGGGCGGAAGAAAGAAGGAAGATTGCTAAAAGATCATATTGTTAAAATTGGTATCTGTATGCGCACACGTGCACAATCAGACGAAAATGCACTTATATTCAAACGAGTGGTTTGCGTTATCCAATCGAACGTCTCTAAGCCGACATTGCAATTCACGATAAGTATTATCCCTTTCTCCATTTCCGCCTTTTCTTTGGCTCGAGAGGAGGATCGGTTCGTAATTTCTCGTGCCAGGTGGCTCATCTCATTGCGTTTTCAAAGCAAGTTTTCAATTCCTATTCGCCCTATAAAACTCGTCGCCAAAGCGCTTTCTCGTCTATTGCGCTAATGCTCTTATTAAGCGGCAACTCATCCTGTTCATTCATTCGTATATACGTTCATTCATATCGTCATCCATTTGCCGTGCGAGCTCTTTTTTACCGCAAAGACATATCATAATATATATAGTAAACTTTGTAATTCATTTCATTTAATAATAAATAATTAAAAGGATAACCTCCCTAGTAGAAATTGAAATCGGGTTAAATTGTGGGCCCAACATGGAAACCATACTACCCTGGTAGGCCCTGATGTGTTTTGCAGGTGTGGCGTTGCATATGGATGTAACGCCGGGCATTCATATGATCCCGATCAGGTAAACTCATAAAAATGACGTCACATTAGGATACCATGTTGAGCCTTGATCGGGATCCGATGTAGTTTCTTTATAATGAATGAAAAAAAATTTTAGATATAGGATTGGAACTCGTGTTCTTCAAGTTTGTAATTATATAACTTAACTACTGGACTACCGAAGCTCTTAGAAATGATAACTAAGTATCGCTACTTACCTATAACTTTGATTGTGTATGGTCAAGATATGGCTATGGCATGGTTACCAGATTAGGGCCCGATAAGACCACCCATATGTTAACCATG
>JABFPJ010004081.1:0-14601 GCA_022817425.1 Gryon sp. ZL-2020
CCTTATTTTTGCATGTTTATATTTCTTTGTTACTAATTTTTGTTAGGTTTTAGTTTCATAATTTTGGAGTTTAGTTTTCTATTATCTTAAGGTCTACAGCTAGCTAATGTACTTAACCATGTTAGTTAATAAATTAGATTTTATTGTAGATTTTTTTAATTACATTAATAATTAAAACTCCTGTGACGAAGCAGAGCAATCATGTTTATTTATACGAAATGTATTATTTTTTAATGTTTAATTTATAATTTTTAATTTTTTAATGTGTATGTATTTATTTTTGAAATCGGGCAACTGCTTTTTATTGAAATTAAATAAAATGTAAACTCTCTAAATTTGAAAAAGTGAAAATTCACTTTTTTTGGGTGCATATTCACTTTTTTGAAAAGTTATAGTTCTTGTTCACTGAAAAAGTGAATATTCACTTATTGAAAAAGTCATCAAAACTTATTTAGAAAAAGTGAATTTTAACTTATTGAAAGAGTGACAAATTATTTATTATTAAAAAATGTTCTTTTATTATATTATTCATAATATTATAATTACATTATTTTTTCTATTTTCTTTCATATTATATAATTAAAATCTCAGTGAAAAAATTCTATTTCTCCGAGAATCGAACTCAGGTCTCCAAGGTGATAGACCGATGTCTTCTCCACCATACCAGTCTATCACTTAAAATATGAAACTTAATTGAGAAATGCACTCCTAGCTTATGAAAAAGTAGTTTTCCACTTTTTGGAAAAGTGAATTTTCTTTCACTTATGAAAAAGTAAAATTTTTTACTTTTTTGGAAGTGAACAATTTTATCACTTATGACTAAGTGCAAATTTTTACTTTTTTGAAGTGAAAAAATGTTTCACTCAGCAAATAAGTGAAATTTTCACTCATTCAAATTTAGAGAGAATGAAAATGTATATCGTTATGTTTAAATATAACGATATACATATAAATATATTAATATTTAATAAAAATGTATTAAAAAATGATCAAAATAAACAATATTTTAATATTTCAATAATTCTGTTTATAGAGAATTCTGTTTCGAATAGTAACATAAATTTTTCAATGAAATTGTCGATTTGTAATTTCAAATTAAAAGTTTGTTTATTTTTAACATATCTTTCACCGTTCATTTCTGTGTTCTTTTATATTTTAACAGCATTTGAGTACTTTCTAAATATATTTTATCACAAATAGATGCATTTATTTGTAATATGGCATTACATTTGCGGTTTCTGTAATTATATTATTAATTTCAATTTATTTGTAAAAATAACTTTATCTAATAAAACTGTATTCTTTTTTTACATTTTTTTGCGGGATATTTAAAATTGAATTTAATTTTAAAAATGTACAATAAAAAAAAACATTTAAATTATTTTGTTTTATTTATTTTGGATGCAATTTTTTTCCAAAGATAAAATCAAAATTGATCAGATTATATTTTTAAAAATAACTCCTTCTAATAAAATTTTATTATTTTTTTACATTTCTTTTTGCGGGATATTTAAATTTGAATTTAATTTTAAAAATATACAATAAAAAAAAGCATTTAAATTATGTTATTTTATTTATTTTTGATGCAATTTTTTCAGATAAAAATAAAGATAAAATCAAAATTGATCAGATTAACACAATTATAATAAAGCACATAAAAAGTGCAATACATAATGTATCTTCTAAATCTAACCATTCATTAAATTAATTACACGTTGTATAATTTTGAAATTTAAGTTTTAATTTGAAATGATACTTTTTTCAGATTTAACTCAACAATTTTTTTACTCATAATCTGATATGTTTCAGATAACATCCGACAATGTCCAAACAGGAAAATGTCTAATGCATATAAAATATAAGCCATTACATTAATTAAGATCAAAGATGATATTTTTCCACCAACTTGCAACATTTTCGTCAATTTATTGTTGATGAAATAAGAAAAGTTTTTCGTCTCGACTGTTTTAGGAGGCAAAAGTATGAAAAATAGCCCGACTTGAGCAGAACTTAAAGTGAGAATTTTTTTTTCGCTTTTTTTTAAATATTAAATTTTTTATCTACATTTGATTATCTGTCTTTGTCATTTGAGCTTTAACAAGAAGCCCTTAAAGCGTAGCGAAAAGATCGGCCTATGTAAGCGCAAAATGGATATTATCTATGGTGGCGTAACGTAGTATAGCGTACAGTAAGGGACAAATGATTTACGATCAAACCACTCGACTTAATCCACATTACATCGTCTACTTGTGTCGAAACTTTACGTATCAAGTTTAATACGAAATATTACGCAAATTTCGTACAAAAATTTAATCAATATTTTTTCACTTTCCAACACGCATTTTTATTCTAATTTATTTTTAGGATATTTTTTAAAATTTATTTAATTTTGAAAAATATTTTTTTTATTTAAATTTTAATTTTTAAAAAATTACATTTAAATTTAATTAATTTTTGGTTTAATTCTCAAGATTTAATTTTTACATTTATTCAACGTTCAAAAATAAAATTCTTTTTTGTTTTAATTTTCCAAAAATTACTTTTTAAATTTATTTAACTTTGAAAATTAAATTTTTGGTTTAACTTTTAAGATTTACTTTTTCAATTTATTCAACCTTCAAAAATAAAATTCGTTTTTGTTTTAATTTTCCAAAAATTACTTTTTAAATTTATTTAATTCTTAATATTAAATTTTTGGTTTAACATTCAAGAAGTAATTTTAACATTTATTTAATTTTCAAAAATAAGTTTCTTTGTTGTTTTAATTTTCCAAAAATTACTTTTTAAATTTATTCTATTTTCAAAATATAATTTTTGGTTTAACTTACAAGAATTAATTTTTAAATTTATTTAATTTTCAAAATAAATTTTGTGTTTTAATGTTTAAACATTACTTTTGACATTTCATAAAATTTTTTTTAAATGTTTATAAAATAATATTCATTTTAAACTGCAGTTTAAAATTTACAATTTGTCATGACAAATTGTAATTAAATTTTAACATTTTTTATTATCTTTTTTTATTTTGAATACAAAATTGAAAATTCAAATTAAATTCAAAAGTTGGACTCGAGTATTCAATAGCGTACAAATTTGTGCGTCGCCTTGTTTTGATGAAACAAAATGCTCAATTTGTGCTTCTCCAGTTCAACGAATGGCCTCATTCGTACTTTTCGTGGTTTACGTATATCGGTTTGGTACTACTTTATCCTCGGCACGTCCATGCAAGATACGATTTAGACCACCGTAAATTTCATCATTTATCACATTTAACACTCACGTCAACGTTCAAATATATTATCACAAATGAACAAGATTTTCAAAATCACGACGGAATGCATTTTTAGTAATTATGATTGGTGCGCCACATCCTTGCATTTTTTTGTCAGATTTGAAACAAAACAATTTTTTCTTTTATTATTTGTTTTAATTATTATTTTATTTATTTCTAATTATTTAAATATTTTTTAATTTATTATTTAACATTTCGAAAATATTACAATTCAAATTGTTTCAAAATAAAAAAAAAAACATTTTTGAAAAGAACAATTTTTTTAATTATTATTTTATTTATTTTTAATTATTTAAATATTTTTAATTTATTATTCAAAATTTCGAAAATATTACAATTCAAATTTTTTCAAAATAAAAAAAAATTTTTTGAAAAGAAAAACGAAATTAAATTTTTTTTTATTTTAATAATTTATGTAAAAAATTATTATCCAAAAACGATGAACATTAAAATGCATATTCAATAGCGGCTAGTTTTCTTGGTGTTTATATAAAATCTATTTTGGAAGAATTTGAGTTTGAAGTTAATAACATATTCAATGTTACGCATTAAACTAACTATGTTTGACCAACATTGTTTCAATTTTGAGAGAACGATGGTAAATGTGATGCGGGTTTAGAGGTCAAACTATATACATTGCCAGCACCAAATTCTTGCTATACTATTAAATTTGTTATCCGCTGTTATGTATGTATATCTATGTATATATACATAAATAATCGTTTGTCCATATATTTTCATGCATTTTCTTACAAAATATACAATACCCAAAGAATAATATATTATTAGACAAATTTTTTTAAATTTACAAAAATGTATCAAGAAATTCCCTAGAAAAAATCTTTAGAAAAAATCCCTAGAAAAAATCTTGGGAATAATTGTTTGGAAAAAATTACATAGAAAAATTACCTAGAAAAATCCCTAGAAAAATTCCCTACAAAAATCCCTAAAGCAAATTTCCCAGGGGAAAAATTCCTAGAAAAAATTCTTAGCAAAAATTACATAGAAAAATTCCCTAGGGAAAAATCCCTAGAAATATAAAGCATTGTTTAAATTATTCCTATAAATTTTGCAGACAAAATGAAAATTCCCTTAATAATTTCTAGAAAAATAAAAAATTCCCTAGATCATCCTTAGATATTCCTCAAAAACTAAAAATTCCCTAGAAAAATGAAAATCTCACAAATATTTCGAAAAATTTGTCCAAATTTTCCAATATTGTTAGATACATAAAATTATAAAAGTTTAATTAATCGAGAAAGAAATAGAAAAAGAAAAAAGGGGATTCCGAAGACAGATATAAAGTTAGTCAGAGATTTAATTAAAGATGCATTGCGTTTCTATTTCGAAAGTTGAATGAATTTGAAGAGTGATACGAAATTCTCTGTCAACTCTTGATTACATTATATCGGTTATTCTCGCCATTAATGTAACTGCTTTGCAATTCTCATTATGCGTCAACTTTATCTATTCTCAACAATTATTTTCGCGCTTTTGTAGATATTTATCCAATTAGTATAATTTTTTATTAAATTTAGCAATTTTATCATTTTTTCCATTTTTTAAGGATTTTTTTGTAAAAAACTAGTAATTTTTTATGACAAAAATCCCTACTTTTTTGTCAAAAAAAGTTCCTAGATAAATCTAGGGAACTTCTAGGAATTTTTTTGAAACACAGAAAATGTATATATATATATATATATATATATATATATGTTGCAATTCCTTTGAGATTCACTACTCTAAAACCAAAGTTTTATTGGACATTCTACAAATGGACGCAATTCATGTTTTCATCGTTTCTTTTTTTCTCTTGCGTTTTCTCTCTTTTTTTCTCTTTTTAAGTTTATATATCCATCCATTTTTCAAACTTTTTCTTAGATGCTTCTTTGGACAAGAAAAATGTTATGTTATCAATTTTCGGTACAATCTTATATATATTTATACACACACATATATATACATATGTGTCTAGGCAATTTTTTAAAAATATTTTGTTTCTAGCAACTTTCTGGGGAATAACTTTGTAAAATAGAAAAATATAATAATAGAATAAAAACAAGAATAATTTTTAAAACTACGACGAACAAAGATAACCGAGTAGCGTTTTTCTTGATAAACAAAGAGGTCAGAAATATACGCACCCACTTACGGGTTAACTGAAGAACTAAATAGGTAAGAATAGTTAATATCCACTATAAAAACAACAAATAAATATCAGTTTTCTTATCATTATTAGTATCTTATCATTCTTCTGGGATAATAATTCTTATCATTATCCCAGGACAACTTTCTTTCGCATATTTCACAAAGTGTCAATGCATTTTCGTACTTGATTTGTAATGCTGATTACAAATAATAATTATTGTGTAACAAGTTTTTGTTGTCTTTCTGATTAATCAAAAATTGTAGAGGCATCTTGGTCGCATGTATAAAACTTGTTGCAAACTAAAGACCAATATCAAATTCATCATCAAAACAAAGCATAGACAACTACCGATCAATAATAACTGCATATTATTATTGATTTTAAATAAAATGAAATATCGATATATTGCACTTACTGATTGAATTTAATATGAGACAGATTGATTGTACTTCAATAATATATACAACCAAAAACATCATATTATTTTAAGTACATAATTAAACTTGATACATATTATATGATGATGGAAATAATAAATAAACAAAATAAAAATTTAAAAAATTAAACAAAAAATGCTTTATAGTGGGTTTTATGTAATAAAACTAAAAATTGATGAAATACGATTTATTTAATATTATACAGATATATTTTAGTCTGATTTTAAATATATATACCACATATTTCACTTAGCGTGAATAGCTTAATCATGGTTAATAAAATCAAACTCTTGGAATTAGTGTAAAATAAATGAGTTTAATAAAAAAAGCCAAATTATCTATGACCAAGATTTTCGACTAACTATCTGAAGGTCTGCTTGAAGATTTAATCGAGTAGACGTATCAGTGGAATAAAAACGTGATAGCACCCTGAGCAAGTCAATAAACGTGTTCAACTAAGTTGCACAGTTTTACAAAGTTATACTTTTTGTCTCAATTTCTTATGTATTTTCTGTAGGCCTTGATTGGAGTTTGACTTTAATCCGATTGAAGATAAAACTAATACTGGATATAAATATGGATATAATTTGAATTAAGACAATCAGTATCAGGATTAGATAATCCAACTAATTTGATATCTATTCGTCTGCGGTTTTCATTCTATCGTTTTTTTTTCGTTAAAAAGTACATTTTTTCTAAATACTTACTTTTCTAAGTGATAAAAATATTTTTTTAATTTTTTCGATTTATTTATTTTCTATTTGCTTATATGGATATTAAAAATTGTATTTTACAATTTATTATAGTTTAAATTTCTTTCTGAAAATTAAACATTCTTACGTGAGATTATTCGTACAATGTGCATATAATGTATGTGTATATATATATGGAATGCAAAGACATAGTAAAACAATAATATTGTATGAAATATTGGTTTTACAATTAAAATGCTTACAGGTTGCGAATCAATTTCGTACAGTTCATTCATTTTCAAATATAAATTTGTGCATGGAAAAAATTAATTTACCCCGATATTTAAAATTGCAAAAAATAAGAGTCGCAATGTTCGATTGGTAAAGCATCTTCTATCCAAGTTTTCTTATTCATCATACCATCTGAATCATTATTGTTGAGTGCGAAAAATGCACTGTTCAATAAAAAGTTATAAAAAAAAGAATCAAAAGATGAAAAAAGCAATATAATAACAGCGTTCGAAAATTTCATTCAATAATGAATTCTTATTCTAACCCAAAAAATATATCTTATACCATAACTTAATATGTTTGCTTATATGTTTGTGTAAGTGTGCAGATATTTGTTAAGGAAATAGCATAAGAAATAATTTGTTTTATTTTGAAATATGATTTTGTAAGCGGTAAAATATACGAAATCCAGATGTGCACGGATGGTAAAGGTTTGCAGGGGAGTTTCTTTTTGTGAGACACACCGACAAACATTTGCTTCCTTGATCAAAAGTGCGACAGTAACAATCGTGAAACGAGCAAAAATGTAAACTAAGAACAAAGAAGACGATAAAGCTAGAATAGAGAAAAATAGAAAGTATCTATAGTTTAGATAGTATAGCATGTTGCATTACGTGCAAAGATATTCAGCCTCGGCTTTTATTCAAATTCTCGAAGTCTTTCCATGTGGTCCGGTCATTCTCTTTTTATTGCTGCTATGCACTATGTTGTATTGGAAAAACCAACGGGGAATCACAGGACAAAATTTGAAATGTCTTACTATTTTCTTTTTTCAACTGTATATACCTTCGAGATCTTAAGAATTAAATTGTTATCCAATAGCATTTTAATATTGTATATTGAAAGATTTGAACAATTTTATTCAAACAAAAAGACATTTTATTTTACATTTTGTGAAATGAAATGTAATATTAAGACAAGTGTGTTGAATTATAATTGTAAGAATTATTCATTGAAAATAAAAAATAACATTAAATTACATTAATATGACTTTGTATGGCGTACATTTGAATGAAATAATTTGCACATTACTTGATAAATACTAATTGCGCTCTAATTAGGTGTAAGAGGAAAATTTCACTACTTTCATTGTGATAATGTCAATTAAATATTGTTACATTTAATTTACAGAAATTTAATTTTACGCGGAAATACATTACTTTATTTAATAGAAGATTCAATATAAAATAATAATATATTAGTTTCAAATAAATTTGCATTTTTTAACATTCTAATTCACCTTTGATGTAACTTCTTGTTTCTAAAATGATACAAAAAATGGTTTTAAAATAAAAAAAAATTATCATATCGAAACTTAATTTATTATTTTGTCAAAAACCAATTTTGATCAAAAATGTTTTACCTATATATCGACCGTTATTATAAAGTAAAAAATACTACATTTAATATGAGCTGGAATTTAGAACCACCTCCGACGTACTACTGTTTTCCGAGTAAATGCTCCAACTATCGAACTATTCTGAACCAATGAAGTTCTTCGTTTTGACTCGCTTATAATTTCATTTGCTGTTTGTTATTTCAAACTAATTCATACATAATACAACTTTTATTATCAAATTCATATTAAATTAAGCTGTAATTAACAGACATTTCGGATTATAAAGTTTTTCTTTTCTTAAATCTTTTGTCAGTTTTCTTTCTTTAATTTTTAAACGATTATATAATAAAAATTAAAATAAACTCTTAAACTAAGATTAAAATAAACTTTTAAACGATTTACTCAAAGATTATTTCGTTCGATTAATATTAACTATTCATAGATTCTCAGTTTTAACTTTATTGACATAAATCTTTAATAAAGTGGAATAAATTACAAGAATATTTCTCTTAACATCTTCTGTATAATAATATAATTATTAAAATTTTGTTATTTGATTTTGAACGTAAAGTCAATTACAAGATTATTCATAATCAACTTTGTACCTTTCAAGTTTGTACACAAAAAAAGTTGAAAGTTTATATATTTAAATATTGAAAAGATATAAACTTTGAAGTTACGCAAATTTGATGAAACTCAGATAACTTGGAATAAAGACGGCTGTCAGACTAGAAACAAAGCCCTGTAATTATGAATGCAATTGTTACTAACAATTGACGAGTGCGAGTTAATCTCTTAATAGTTCAATTACGTTAAACTTATGTAGTAGCTGATCTAACAAAATTTCAACGCGTATTATTCATCATATAACTATTTAATTTATTTGTTTTTCATTTCTTTTTATGCATGCTATATTTCTGCTAATTTTATCTAAAAATAATGCAATCCTGAACCCACATGAAATTATACCTGTTCCATTTTTATGATTAGAAAATAATTTCATTGAATTATTATAATCTTACAAATAGAGTTTCATATAATAGTAATGAGAAATTATTATTATTAAATTTCGCCTTTTTTTAGAATTCGATTTGTTCGAAGCTTTAAGACATTGACGGAATAGCTTGATTTAATTATTTCTAATGATATTTCAATATAAACGTAGAAATTTGGTGACATAAAGCAATGCAATTATTGTTGCATTCGGGAAGTTAAAAGTCGACACATCAATTTAAATTGTAATACAATTATGACATACGAGTTTCATGCGCAGTTATAACAGCATTTGCTCGGTTTATTTTTCAAACCCATTATCTTAGATAATAAATTGAATTGTCGTAATAGACATAACAATTTATAAGCCAGCAATAAAGATCCAAAGCCATGAAGATTTCAATAAAATTAAATTATAATCGTCGATTATAATTAATACAATTTCGATACAAACAGAATCATATGGATATACAGTGAGCAGCATTTTCAATCATTTAATCATTTGATCGCATTTAAAATGTTCGTGTATAGAAAATTAGAGGAAAACGAATGCAAGACTTTCAATATCAGCGTCGCAATATATACGTATATGTACATACATATGTACATATACTCGGCAAATATTCTTCATTCAAATGCCCGAGCACGTTAGCACTATATCTCTTTGAAAATTAAATTCATGCGAAAATCTGATCGCGTATTCATTGTACGTTTTCTAGCATATTAAGGATTCGCTATTGGATCAAGCCGGCTATGTTACAATTTTCGGATTATTTAGTCGGTGGGTTGCGCTAAAACGCCGATAAATAGCAAGACAAGTTACCTAATCGTCGTTAATTTGATTCGAACAAAAGCTTGTTAATAATCGTCGGTGATGATATTTAATGGTGCTCGTTTATTCTCGAATATTATATATTCCAAATATGTGTCTGTTTTGAAATTGTTTTTGTATGTTTCCATTACAAAATGTTCCAATTCGTCCGCTGAGAAAGCTTGTTAAGCTATCGATTATTCTGCTCGCGAGATATGCAAATTTTGTTCCTTGTATTCTCTTCTCTCTATTTCTATTTCTAGTTTTCGTACTTTTATTCAGCTTTCGTTCATCCGTCCTCGACATCGCCGATTATTCTCCATCGTTCTTTCGCAGCTCCCTTAAGTAAGAAACCTGAAGAACTTCTGTCGCGTGATTTACGTCTCCGGCAAATAAAAGGATTGAGAAGGTAGAAAGTGTCAGAGGAGGAGCTTTAAATCTCTCGAGTTGCTTCAGTTGAGTTAGATTTGCAAAAATCAGACCAATTTTACAGCTCAAAAAATATACCGACATTGTACAGTCAAGAGGTAAAAGGTTATTGCGCGCGTCAACTTTTGACTTCATAAATATATCATTCTGACATTTATATAAGTTATATTAATTTAAGCTCGTTTGCGACACGATCAAATAACTTTATTTAAACATTTTGCAAACAAAAACAAAGAAAATAGAACAACAAAAAATTAAAAGACGAACTTTCTACCTTTTGAAGGTAGAAAGTTCGTCTTTCTTGGTGAGCAATTATGAAAGCTATTTTGCAACTTTCTTATCACTTTTTTTTTACTTACTACACTTTACGATTTTTTTCTTTGGCATTTTTTATTCTTTGGCAACCTCCAGGCCTTTGTAATGGTAATCTTATTTTCGTGAACTCATAATTAGGATAAGTTAGTTAAACGGAAGTTTATGAAAGGTCATCTATAAGTGACACTCTTGCAGCGGTGACGAGAAATGTCTTATAATTCGTAGTTAAATATGACTAAGAAAGAGAATCAGTTTAACGTTACAGTTATTAGCCCAATTCTTAATAGAGTAAATGTTACACGAGAACTTGTTCTCTGGTTATCTCAGGTGTTCGCATACTTGCAAAGTAGTTCGAATAGTAATGTCTAGTCTGTTCTCTTATATAAGTTTAACTTTCATTCTTATTTCAAAAAAGAAAGGGAAGAAAAGAGAAAAAATAGTTAACATTCCTGTAACCATCTGAGACCTTAAATTAGATTTTACGTCTAGTGAGCGGAAATATGTGGCTTATTTCCTTTTTTCATTTCTGCACGGAATTTCGAATTATTGAAGAAGACAATAGAATCACGTCACACCACTGACAACTGTTGCT
The DNA here is from genome assembly GCA_022817425.1 of Gryon sp. ZL-2020. Lineage (NCBI taxonomy): Eukaryota > Metazoa > Arthropoda > Insecta > Hymenoptera > Scelionidae > Gryon > Gryon sp. ZL-2020. Next base: position 11,341 of record JABFPJ010004081.1, read on the forward strand.
AATGAAATATTTAGTTTTTCACTGAAAAACATGTCATTCGCGAAAAAATGTCTTGTATTATTTGTATTGCATTGAACAATTGAAAAAGAAAAAATCTCATTTTTACAGTTATTAGAGAAGAATTTTATTGTAACAATAAATTAATACTTTCAATTCAATACTTTTTTTAATTTAAAATTCAAGGTAATGAATATTTAATCGTGATTTCTACATTATGCAAATTAGGTATGGGAATTGATTTATAATGAAACATCTGTTTTACTTTCAATATAACAAACATCTCTTAAATTTTTTACTACGATTGAACTCATATTGAGAATTTTACTTAATTTTATTTTAAATGTTTTTTTTTCATTCACACAATAAAGTCAATTAAAGAAGAACCTTTGAATTGTTTTAATCATTGTCTTTCTTCCTTTTGACAAGATCTAAGTCTGCCTTTTTTATTTCTCGTCTTTATTTGCATTTGATTTTACCATCTAAAGTTCATGTTAAAAGGTAGTACACTGGGAGTCGTTTGACATGAAATTTTTCCATAAGTAATACCAGTCTTGGGACTTTAAGGAAAAAGAACAAATTTTACTGTGAAATATAGTAAAATTAGGTATGGAAGTGGTATTTTTTAAGAGCGTTTACAGTAAATATTACTGCTTTCATATATAATTTTAAAAAATAAGTAAGTAAGTAAGTAAGTAAGTAAGTAAGTAAGTAAGTAAGTAAGTAAGTAAGTAAGTAAGTAAGTAAGTAAGTAAGTAGGTAAGTAGATCCAGAGAAAAGAGTCATGAAAATTTACTATGTTTTATAGTAGTTTCGGAATTTTTGCAAAAGAGTATAAATTTTACTATGTTTAAGAGTAAATTTCAATATAAACATAGTAAATTTCAACGAAAACATAGTAAATTTTCATGACACTTTTCTCTGAGTATAAGTAAGTAAGTAAGTGTATTAATTTTCTTTGATTATTCGTTTCATTTTATATTTTTTTATGTAATTAAAGTTTTATTTGAAAATATAAATTAAAAAAGATTAATTTATTTATTTATAAAAAAATTAATATAAATAATATATTTTACATATATTAAATATTGATAATTAATTGAACTTAATTTTATGTCTTATTACTTTTCAAAAAGATACACTGTTGAAGAATAACTCTTAAATGCTGTTCAACTTCAGGAATTTATCCTTTAAAAATCTTGTACACAGTTGATTTTAACTTTAAATGAAACAAATCAATAAATGATTATTGCTATTTATAATGATAAATCTATACTAGTGTCTGGAATTTTTTAGGTTTTTGTATTTTACCGGATTTCGTACACTAAAAACGCTTTATCAATAAAATGACATTAAAAAATACATATCTTTGTATATTTAACAGAAAAAAACTGAACAAATTTATTTGACATGTTTAAATCTCATGTGGAATGTCCCGCGTGATTTAGACAAAAGGATAAAAAACTGCATGTTGTTTACATTCAAGCTTATAAGTTCATGACTTTGTTGTGGATTTTCAAAATTCATTTGAATGCAAAAGTATTCTAAAATAATTGTAATAATATCCTGGATAAACCATATTATTTCTCACTTTTATTATATAATCATATGATTATATAGTATTCTATTATTTGACTTAAATGTAAAAAATTACGTCACAAATAAATTAAAAAGTTTATAATTTTAAAATAATATTAATCTCAGAGGTCATGAAAACTCATAACTGTATCACAGGAAGAAATCTTTTAAGCGGAAAAAGATTAACTTGTGTAATGAAGCGACAACTAATCGAATTATTCATTCAATTATTAAAATATTCATTGTATAATACGATTTTGGTAGTAATAATTTTTTCATATATATGAAAAAATTTTTGTTGTCATTTTACACATCTCTTTTCGAATTGATTCTTGATAACATATACAAACAAATATTGCAAATATAAAAACTGAGATTAAAATACATAAAAATTAAGAATATGATATGTTAAAACATAACATAACGATAAAAGCAAAACAATCATTAAAAATTCGAAAATGAATGAAAAAAATGAAAATGCATAATTTTTTGATATATTCATAACTTTTTATTCCATCCTTATATGAACACATTTGTCTATATATGTACTTGATAAATTTCATTCAATAAAAAAAAATCATAAAAAGGTATAAAGACATAAAAAGGTTTCAAGAATAAACACACTGAAAAAGAACCATATGCAGTAATTAAGGTGATTCTTCAGCTATGTAAGAGCAAAAAGGATAGAGCTAATGGTGACTCCATTAGTGGAAGAGAGAAGGACTGAATTCGATTGAAGAATTACCTTAAGAGGATGTCAAAACACTACCCAGAAAGAAATTGCCGGAGTTCAACATACGGCCCAGAATTGGCACAGTACGGACAGCCGAATTTCGGCTATCAGTACTTAGACAATACAGAAATTAATACAGCTTACAATAGGCAACAACTTTAAGTCGATATTTAACCAGTACTTAAACAGAAGTAAAAGCAAAAATGTTTCAATACTGGATTAGTACTGGAAAACAATAAAATGGAAGTAGATTTTCGACGCTAGCAAAGTACTAAATTCATATTGGCATACAAATGGGCAGTGTTTACAACCAATCTTCAGCCGATACATAAACAATAGTAATATCAATGCTGTTTCAGTCCTGGTCCACGACTGGCAAATGATAAAATGGAAGTAGATTTTCGACGCTGGCAAAGTACTAATCTGATATTGGCATACATATGGGCAGTGTTTTCGACCTATGTTCAGCCGATACATAAACAATTGTAATATCAATGCTGTTTCAATCCTGGTCCAGTGCTGAAAAATGATAAAATGAAAGTAGATGTACGACGCTGGCAATTTACTAAATTAACATTGGCATACAAATGAGCAATTTTTTCAACTTATGTTCAACTTACCGATACATAAACAGTAGTAAATTCAAAGCTTTTATAATTCTGGTCTAGTACTGGGAAATAATAAATTAGTAGAATATTATTAACGCTGGCAAAGTAGTAATTTGATGACGGTTTACAAAAGGGTCATGAACGAATATTCGAGACCTTTTTGTAAGATATTTGAACGGTTAAAAAATAAATGTTATTCTAAACCAGGTCAATTGTGAAATTTTGTAAAAATGGCAGAACTGGCCCAGCATTTTGTCGGTTTAAGGTGTGACTACGTTTATGGCTTATTCGAGCAAAAACAATATTTTATATTAATAAGAGACAGACAATTCGCTTCATATAAGT
>JABFPJ010004082.1:0-14599 GCA_022817425.1 Gryon sp. ZL-2020
TCCGATGTCTTCTCCACCATACCAGTCTATCACTTAAAATATGAAACTTAATTGAGAAATGTACTCCTAGCTTATGAAAAAGTAGTTTTCCAATTTTTGGAAAAGTTAATTTTCTTTCACTTATGAAAAAGTAAAATTTTTTACTTTTTTGGAAATGAAAAATTTTTTCACTTACGAATAAGTGCAAATTTTGACTTTTTTGAAGTAAAAAAATGTGTCACTCAGCAAATAAGTGAAATTTTCACTTATTCGAATTTAGAGAGTTCATATTTGCCAATAATTGATAGCTTAGTGAATTCAAAAATTGGGTGAAAATTGGGCAATTCTTAAGTCGCAGCTTTGGGAAGTTATTGGGCAATTCTCACGATCGGGATATGTTTATAGGGTGGCTTAATAATTTTGAACTTTGTATCCTTTAACAGATGTTGGACTAGCAGACGATCTACGACTAGTTTTTTACGCCTTGGGACTGCTGATATCCGTGCCTTTTTTGATACTCACTATTGTGGCCTATTCAATCACACCGCGTTTAAGGGACATTCATGGGAAAGCACTGTGCCATTACTGCGGCTGTCTCGCAGTCGCTTTTACAAGTTTGGCCATTGTGCAACTTACTAGCTCGTATATGTGCGATGAAATTTGCATTTCAATAGGTAAGAATGTTGGCAAAGCCAATAAAAGTTTCATTAAGCGGCATTTAATTTTTAGTATGAAAGTCAACACTTAATTGTTTTACATTGAGTTGATTTCTGTTGGAAAAGTTACATTGACTATTTTGTTAAACAGCATTCGTCATTCAATTTTCGTTCGTCGCTTGCTTCTTTTGGCTGAACGTGATGTGCATCGAGACTTGGCTACTGGTGAAACGTCACGTAGAAGGCATTTCCAACACGAAACCCGATGCCAAGAAGTTGTTTTTCTATTATTCGATCTGGGGATGGGGTCCACCGGCGCTTCTCATACTCGTATCTATGATTATGGATCTTAGTCCGATGGTACCAATAACATATATAAAGCCAAATTTCGGCAGACAAAGTTGTTGGTTCAACTGTAAGTTTCATTCGTTTTATCAGTTGTATATACCCTGGTTCAACAGTCAGACGATTTTAAATTGAAAAATTCTAATCTGGAATAATCTGAAAAGTGCAACAGAAAATTTGAATTTGACTTTAAAATTTCGGATTAAATAACTTCAAAATTCCGCATATAATTTATATGTGGAATTTTCAAGTAATTGAAACCCGAAATCATAAGAAAATTCAAAGTCAGATTTGAAATTCTGCTATAATTTAGTAATATTGATATAATTTATATGTAGAATTTTCAAGTTATTTCAAGCAGGAATTCGTATGCAATTTTGAAATCAAATTTAAATTTTATGTTACATTTTTCAGATTATTCCAGGTTAGACTTTTTCAAGCTGAAATTGTCTGAATATTGAACGAGAGTATATTATTTCATTAACTTTTTGCTCAACTTTTAAATGGATGTTTTTGCTTCTGTTTATATGTTTTTGCTTGAAATAATTAACATTTGTAACATGACATTCAAAAAATGTTGAAATTGAAAAATTTGATCTTTAAAAATATGAAATGTTGAATATTTTGCAAAATATGTCAATGTTGTGTTTTTTACTATTAATGAATGTTTGAAAATGTTTAAAACAAACAAATTTTTGCAATTGTTCATTTTTTGATAATGTAAAATAATTAAAACTTTTAAAGTTAAGATAAGTATAAACTTATTAAATTTGTTTATTTTCTAACTTTTGTAATCGTTTCAAAACTCTAATAATCCAATTATTTACAGAATTAATTAGTCATAATCTTAAAAATCAGTTGATTAATTTGTCAGATAAATTCAGTTAATGCGGATGTTTTATGTTCTTTTTTTAATCTAAATGTAATATCTAAATCTAAACAGCAATTACTATTTTAAATATATAGTACAATCGGGAAATACGAAATTCAACGCGTTTATAAAATTGTACATATGTATAATTGACTTGAATTATCTCCTTCAAAAAACTTGTTCTACAAAATAACGAAAAATAATTTTATATATTTTTTCAAACAAAAATGCTTTTAATAATGTTGAAATATTAGAATAAGAATAAATTTGCATTGATTTATTCATCCATTATGATTTACTTCCACCAATTATAATAAATTTGTCAATTTACATTTCACTGTACTATCATTTTCCTTACGCTAATATTAATACCATATTTTTCCAGTTATATTTCCTACTTGTAGTTAAAATCCTGTTACTTTTTATTATTCTTTTTGTATCTAGTTTTTTTATTTATTAACGATCAAAACCAATAATTTCAATGTCAAAGTTATAAGAAAGAATTCCAATGTATGCTAAAAAGGAAAAGTTGTATATCGAATATAAAAGTTACATAATTGAATTTAAATTTGAACCATCGTTTTTTTTAATTAAATGTACAATAAAGCTTGCAGTTGCAAACATTAAATCTACGAAGACAAAACGTGAATAAAAACATAATTTTTGTGCAGCATAAATTGAATTCTGAAATTATTTATCGTTAGGAATGTTGAACAGTGAGAAATAAGAATCATAAGTTATCATGCAAATTTAATTGGAATGAACGTTTTGCACGTTTGGTTTCTTTGAAGTATTTAGTGATAAACGGCAATGAAGATTTATCTATCTTAACATATTTCAAACGTCTTACGTGAAAAATTTTAGGTTCGTGTTATGTTTTCCATTCTCGTCTAATCTTAAAATGTATAAGGTTTGAAAATTATAAGGTTGCAATAGTTTATAATATATTTATAAGTTTACAGTAGTTTGTCGAAGCCAAGATCACACAAAAAGCTATTTCAAACAATAATTGTTTAATGACTTGTACTCATTTCATATTTATTTCTTCATTTGTTTCTAAATACATACGTTGCATACATTATTGCTTGAAATAGCTTTTTGTGTAATTTTGGCCGCGACAAACTACTGTTTCTCTTGATTTACAACGTAAATGATAACGTAAAAAACATATAATAGAACTAATTCAATTTTAACTCTCGAACGTAATTCATTAAAAGTTAAATAAAAATAGATAATATCAACATTTATTAAATAGGTATTTATTTAAGAATGTTCAATTAGGTGTAAGCAATTACTAAAAAATATAATGATTTTATTCGACTTTTTTTTTGTTTTTTTGTTAAAAACTCAAAAATTAAAAAAATATTTTGTATAATTGGATGAAATAATCAAATAAAAGAATCGATGACTCGTTTAATCCATTCATCCATCCAAAATGAAAAAGTTGATGACAGGATGAAGTTGGCTGAATTACACGATTGGCCAATTTCAGACCTGTCATCGTTTATTCTGGCTCTGTGATTGGTTGAATTTGGGCAAAATTTGATAATTGAATTTTGACAGTTTAAACTTATTAGCATTTTCAAAGTGCCAGATATATACAAAGTGATATATGTGAAATATTGAGTTTTAAAATATATACATTACCATAATTTCAATCTCACATTTATGCATTTTTATTGAAATGAAATAATAAATTTAAATCTGTAATAGCTTTATATTTAATTTGTCACAAGATTCAGTCGACTATCGGTCGAAAATGTACAAATTACCAAAGATTAAATTAACTCAAGAAACTTTGAATCACATTTTTCAACTCAAAATTAATTTAAATACGTAAAATATAGTTTAGAAAATATATTTTTAAAGATCTGCCGAGGTTCAACAATTTTTGGATACCTTATATTTGAGTTTTTAATATTGATTGAGGTTTAACTTCCTGTCATTTTTGACTGATTCTTGTAACACGTAATATTTATTTAAAATATATAATAAATAATTTTATTTATAAAAAAAATTAGATAAAGCACGTGCAGCGCACAGAAATATCTAGTCCTATAAATAATTGATTATTTGAGCAGAAATAATCGATTGTACCAGTAATCGCAATAAATTCGCCTATTCTTAATTTTGAATATGATTTCAAATATATGTTTTAAATGGTAATATTACAATGTATCCTTAAAGTTTAAGATCATTTCGTTATTTTTGTTATTGTTACATACCCAGCAAACGTGAAATTTTTGAGCTGTATTGAGAATATTTTAGTTTAAAAAGTTTTTATTACGATTTGTGCAAAATTGTAGAAATTTTTTAGATCTGATATCAATTCAATAAATTTTAAAAAGTTTCAAAATGTTTCTAAAAGTTTCTAATCATTTTTATAATTTTTATAAATTCCTTTATTCATTACGAGACAATTTCAATCATTTTCAATAATTTTCAATAAGTTTCATTATTGAAAGATAGTAATCAAACTTTTTAAGGCTGCTCCAGGTCACGTGGTTTGGTCACTCTGCCTCTATAGCAAATAATCTGAAGCTTGAATTTCTGTTATTTTTCTTTCACATTTTAGAGCGAACAAATTGTAAATATGACGTTATTTTACATCGACTTAAACGAAAAGAGTGACTTTTAATGACTACGTCATGAGTAAAGATGGATAAATATAAAGAAGTTACTGTCAAGCTCTGAAGAGGTCTGCAATCGACAGACGAAACGTCAGTTTGAATAAATTAACAGTTTAAGACCCAAATAAAATACATTGTATTTTTTCGAGTTCCTCATGGTCAATTGATTGGTAGTTATATAAATTAATTAATAAAAAAGGAACGTTTTGGGCAAATTATATTGAGCATAATTAATATTTAATAATTAATATTTACTCTCTACAAGCTCGTTTTGTATAATATATGTATATAAAGAAAATAAATTAAAAAAAATGAAAATGTGTCACGTGACTTATTTTTTGTTATAAACATATATTAAATAAAGCGAGCTTGTAGAGTTTGATGTTTTTTAATTTCATGCATTTACATATCAATTATGTTATAAACTATTGTAATTGTTCGCTTTAAAATGTGAAAGAAAAATAACAGAAATTCAAGCTTCAGATTATTTGCTATAGAGGCAGAGTGACCAAATCGAAAATAATCACGTGACCTGGAGCAGCCTTAAAACATTTATAAATTTATAAAGAAATATTGGAACTATGTAGAATTTATTAAGTAACAGTTTAGTTTAAAAATATTCTATCATTTTGCACAAATCATAATTGAAGCTTTTTAATAAGCATAAATATTCTTAATAAGATTCTAAAATTTCGCGTTTGCTGGGTACATTTTATAACTTTGTCCCACACTTGTTTAAAAATGAAGCATTTTTGATTTTCAGCTGACGAAGGGGCGCTGCCATATTTCTATATTCCCATCGGGATTCTGGTTTTGATAAACGTCGTGCTGTTTGGCTTGACTGCAATTGGCATCACGAAATACCAGCGTGAGCTTGACCTTCGAATTTTAGCGCGAAACGAGGAATCGGATCGTCGCGAGTTGCGAGTTTTTCGACGTCTGAAGAGGACCTTCTTTGTTTGTGTGGGTCTGTTCTTTTTGATGGGTATGAATTGGGCGATGGAGCTCATCTCCTGGTGGGCCGGCGGCAATCCTCTCGCCTGGTCGGCCTTTGACCTTGTCAACGCCCTTCAAGGTGTTTTGATTTTTGGACTCTTTGTCTTACGCAAGCCAATACGAAATCTCGTCTGGTATCGAATTCAACGATTGCGCGGCGTTGCCACGTCTTCCTCCGAACCTGACGTTGCCAGCATGGACCTCCACTTGCTTCCCATTGCAAATGGCGATACATTTCCCACGTGAAATTCCGCCTCATCGACGACCCATCGTCGATCCAGTCACATTACAACTGTTATTTAGAAAAAAAAGTCTATCTAAAAAATCGCTAAAATGAAAACATCGAAGTATCTGGATTTTTCGTGATTTTTTGAAGTAACTTTTTTGATTTTAGGAAATGATTTTCAAAATTGTGTATAAAATTTGTTTTTCAGTTAATTTTGTAAAATAAAATATTCAAGTTTGTTTGAAAAATGATTCTTTCAAATAATATTTATAATGTTTAATTAGGATTTATTTTTTGTTTAATTTTTCAAAACTTATGTTAAACATTGTTTTACGGAATTATCATCTCAGTTTTTAATGCAAATTCTAAATTTGTACATAAATAAGTTACCCCCGATTTGAAAATCCATAAGGAAATTCAGCAAATCTGCCGATTAAGGGCATCATGCCAAAATCAAATTAAATTAACTTAAATCAGTTTAATTTGATGTTAGAATGTCTTCAATTTTAACATCAAATTGGACTGATTTAAGTTACTTGGCATGATGCCCTTAATCGGCAGGTTTATCAGAAATTCCATACGGAAGTTTCTTATGGAAGTTGTACAAAAATTACTTTTGGACATTTGAAACATAACGTTAAATATGTTCCGTTCAAAAAAGGACGTTATGTTTCAAATTTCCTTATGGAACCCTAGCGGATTGATGGAAACCGAACGATTTCGGTCGGATTCTGGTTGGATTCCAGTACAAGTAGCATGGAAAAATTGGGGAAAACTTTTAATAATAATAAAGACATAATAAGTTTTTAACTTATAATAAATGCGTATTTTCAAAAATTGTTCGAATTTTCATAATATTAAAACATTTCAAAACACTTAAAAAATTAGAAAAATGTTGGAAAAATTTTTGAACATTTTGAGCATTCGGCGAATTTTTGAAAATATGTATTTATTTTTTAACTTACTATGTCCTTGTTATAATTCAAAGTTTTCCCTAATTTTTCCATGTTATTTTTACGTTATTTTGAATCCGATTGGAATCTGACCAGAATCCGACCGAAACAGGTCGGACTCAATCCGCTAGGGGATTTCTTTATGCATTTTCGAATCGGGGATGTAACCAAGTTTAACAAGTTTTAATATTAAAACTTGTTAAACACTATAGAAATGATTAGAAATATTTTTAAACTTTATTCAAAAATTTATTTTAAAAATATTAAATGAATATTGCCTCAAAGTTGACTTTGTGTCAACTCCGCAAAACCCAATGTTGACTGGGTTTCCAGCGTACTGAGTAATAACCATTAAATTGTTTGACAAGTTTACGATTCAGAATTTTTCACGCATTACTGATTAATGTGCGGAAAGTAATGACCGAAACTCGACCTAGTCTGAGTGAAACGTTAAAGTTACCGAATGCTCACCGATCGTTACTGAATCATATACTTTTTAAACATTTTATTGGTTATTACTCAGTAATGTGCTGGAAAGCAGTTAGTAGCATTTTTGTGATTGCATGTAAAAAAAATGCTAAAATTTTACACAAATCGTTATTAAAACTTTGTAAAAATAAGTATTTTCAATAAGGATCAACATTTTCACGATTGATGAAAAATTATTTTAATATTGAAAGTATACATTTGGAAAAGCAAATATTAAAAATGAAATTTTTAAAAATCTAAAATAATGTATAAAAAAATTACGAAAAATCTTGATACTGTGATGGAAATTTTTTAAAATTGCGGAAAATAATATATACATGGTTAAAACTAAGCGAATTTAATTCCAAACGAAACTATGAATTCGTTTTAACACGCACAATTGTATAAACATATCTGAAACCAATGACCTCGCTTTTTTCATTTTCACTGTATATAAATATAAATATTGCATTTTGTATTACAAAATATTAATATAAAATATTTAAAATATTTTATAAATTCGAAATGTACATTAACAACGACTAGTCCAGCGAAGCAAAATTGTTTGATATTTTGCAAATACTATAATTAAGTTTAAAAGAACGTACAAATGTTTAGTTATATGTTAATCGTAATTTTAAAAACTTGTATATATATTTAATGTTACTTAACGTAATATAGCTTTTATATACATATATAATACATTATAAATCAGTATTTCTATGAAAAATGTTATAAAATAAGTAAGTTTAAATTAATAGTCGCAAGTTATAAATGTCACGTTTAGTATTTACAGTAAAATTACAGTAAAACTGTAGAAAGATATTAATTTTTGTAACTTATATTATAATATTCCTTATACATGAAAATTTAAAAAACTTTGAATAAATTCAATTTCTTTTGACAGTTTTACTCGAAATTATAAAAAAAGAGTAATTAATATAATTATTTAGACGCAAAATGAGTCTTAAGACTGTTTAAAAAATAATATATACACATATATTATGAAAATATATAATTCTTTTAATTATTCGTTTATTATTTTTATAATTATCTATTATCTTTAATAGGAAAATACAGATAAGATAATGTCTAAAGACTGTTTTAGTTTAATACTCATTTTTATTGTAAATCCACGTTTGTGAAAATGTAAAACTATATACAATTTCAACAATCTTTATCATCGTAAATCACATTCTAATCATCGTAATCTCTTCATTATTGAATAAAAAAAAACTTGCATTATTATACTGTAAATTATTCCTGCGCATATCATTGACTTGCAAAAAACAAAACGAAGAAAAAAGAAGCAAATTATCGGATAACTCTTTAAGAACAATTATACTACAATAATATCTTTGATGTTAAATTATACATTATTTATACGTAAGCGATAAATTACGACAATTTTCTGTTTCCTGCGTTAATGAAGATCCCTGAAAACTGCCACTGTGTAAAACTGTGATTGAAAACAAAAAAAAAAGAATTTCAAATTCATCATTTTTATTACTTTTAAGCCCTTTGAAACACCAAAGTAAAACAATTTTTTTAATATAATACAAATCCCATAAGTACAATTCACTGAAAAATTGTCTCGAAATATTACAAGATTTCATTCCAAAATAAGTTTGAGCAAAAAACTTAAAATTAATATTCGATAATAATATACATTAATGACAAATTATTACCCTCGAAAAATTCATTGTATCTACAATTCGCTACTGTTATTAGGAACTTCATATAATATTTAAAAATATATGTATTTTAAAATATTATCAAATATTTTTGATGCTTTCCTTTTCTACAATAATATTTAAAAATTGTATATATATCACTAAATATATATTTATAAATAACAAAAAAATTTAAACGCAAAATCAACAAAATCGTACATCAAAAATATTCCACTTATTTCATACATTTGTTGTTTACGACTATTTGTACAATAAACTTGATATAAAAATAATATTTCTTACAATAAATTACATTCATGTCATGGATATAACAATTGCAAAACAACAAATTTGCCTTATTAAAATTAACCATATGTTATCATATTAAAATAATTTATCAAAATATAACAAATATATCCCTTACAGCACTAAAAATACAACATAAGTATATTTGTACGCAATAACAATACATTTTTGTTCTTCTGATTAAAAATCAAAATGAAATAATAAAATACAAGATATTACTCTTGCACTGAATTATTACAAATTTGTACTGTTGGGTCATTTTTTGGTTCGATATTAAATGCAGAACTAACACCAAGAATACTCAAGGCACATTGTTTTTGACTGAAGTACACTAAGCGATATAATCCTGGCGACTTGGCGGCAATAAACGGAAAAATAATCGTGTCTGTGATATGTTCCTCGCCGCCATTAGTACCTGAAATAATTTTGCAACTTTTTTAATAAGATAAACAGTAGTTTGTCAACACCAAAATTAAACAAAAAGCTATTTTAAAACACTTTTCTAATTTTATATATTTTTTTAATTTTTTTCATTTTATATATTATTTGTTTTATGGCTTTTTTTTATTTGTATCACATATTTTTCAAAAATGTTTTTGTTTTCATTTTAAAAATGTTACTTTTTCCAACTTCCGAAGCCAGAGCGACAAATGAATAAGAATGTCAATGTAAAAAAAATATAATAGAAAGAAAAACAAAAGTGGTAAAATAAATATTATTACAAAATAAGCAAAATGATGTGATATCAAACCACAAAATAATTAAATTGTAAAAATATACTAAAATTAAAAGCAATGATAAATTGCCAAAATCTAATTCGTACAAAGTTAAAAAATAATAGATGATATTAACATTTAACCAAAATCCTCCCAAACCAAATGCAAACAATTTAGTTACTTTAATTCTCTCCATTTTTGCAAAAATAAGAAATTTTATATACAATTTTATGACTTCATATTTTACCTCTAACATATTCATAAAAAACATAATCTTCTATGTTGCTAAAATCAGTGTGAAACAGAGCAACGTAGTCTGTCATTTCCGGCTGATAGCCTCCCAAAAATTCCAATTTCACCGTATTTTCCTCGTCCAAGTACCAACTTGAAACTTTCAATTTCACACTTTGTTCGGTAAAATTTGGTTTTATCTAAAAAAAAACAGGACACATTTAAAAATTAATACATTAATATATTTTTTTAAATACAAATTACATTTTAAACTTACAAAAACGTCAAACTCCGCAGTTACAGGTTTATGATCCGATTGTAAATACGATGGATGACTCGTATAACTTAATTGGATTGCTTTTAAATGATTTTCTACGTAAGATACGTTGTTGACTTTGTACAATATTCGATCAGTCCAAGATGGTCTGCGTCTAAATTAAAAAATACTTTAATTTTTTCCCCATCTTTATAGACCAGAAAAAGTTACTTTTCTTAGGAAAGAAAAGCTTAATTTTTAACTCTGGGGCAGAAAAGTTTACTTTTCAATCCTCAAATTAGAAAAGTCCTCTCTTCAGCTCTCAGAGAAAAAAAACTTCCATAAACATGTTTACGAAAAATTACTTAAGATCAAATGCTTGAGTTCCAAATTCATATTTATAAGTTGGCGGGAAAGTGATTTTTTCCTCGATAAGCTCGGAAAAAGCCGCATTTTTTTCTCGAACAATCATCAGCTGATCCTTGGATAGTAACGTTGCAAGATCGCGCTTTTTTACCAGCAATTCAATATCTGCCGCTGACAGGCCTTCGTTCAGACGAAAATTCAAATCGCCAATCCAAAAGACATAACTGCAAAAATGGGGAAAATTAGAAAATGTATGGTTCTCAATCCTTGAACAAAAAATTGTATTTTTATGCTTTTGAATATAAATTTAATTGTACATACTCATGATAAATGATATGTCGAGTCTCCTCATTCTTAAATAAATGAGTCTTCATGATTATATCATAATCATCAATACGACTTTGTAAGGCCTCGTCATGTGCAGGCAAATGACTATTCACAAAGCAAACGCTTACGCCATATAAATTCATTCTAATACTGACTGCTCCTTTATTTCCCTAAACAAACAATAAATATTAATAAACTATGAACAAAATACAAAATTAATAAAAACAAATTTTGTATACAGAAGTAATATATAATTACATAAACTAATTAAAACACATTTTTTTACATCAGATTTATAAAACTTTACAAAACATAATCAATTATTTTGTATAATCATTTTTTTTTTAATTTTGAAACTAAAAAAAATACATTAATTAATAAATTATTCAAACTAACAATCAAATTGATGTTTTTTTGTTGATACTCAAGTCACGATAAATAATGATAATTTTATACTTTTTTAAGATAATCACGAAATAAAAGATTGTCAATCGTGACTTGACAAGTGATCTTGAAATTTTGCAAATGTGCTTACAAATACTTTTGTTTAAAGTTATTATTTTTCAATTAATTTATTATTATTATTATTATTTACCCAAAATCCATTGAATCCAGTTTTCGTATACTGCCATTCCATTAATCGCAAATGTCCAATATGTTTTCGCAACACAAACGCATTTATAATTATACCCTGCATTTTTGTTGTATGCAATTTCACGTAATCGTAATTTTTGAGAACATCTCTGTAATTACAAGAATTTTTGTTTTATATTAATAATAATTTGTATAATAATAATAATAATAATAATAATAAAATAATTATAACAATAATAGTATCTCTATTTTACTCATTTATTTTTCTTATATCATAAATAGGATAGTAAAAGAATACATCAAATATTGTTTACCGAAATCTTTCAGTCCAAGGGTCATCAATTACCATATTTTTTATCAAATCTGTTACTTGGGATCTTACTTCCTGCAATCTACAAAAAATATTATTCAAATTAAATGTGAACAATTATATTTTCTTTCTTTGTTTTTCCTTTATTATTTAGTTTTAAGTTAATTATTTTATATTATATGTTATAAATTAAAAAACATAATAATTAAAAACATGCATAACAATTCAATTAAAACTGAAGACTGTGGAAACTAAAACCAAAATTAAAAAAAAAATTATATTATATTATAAAATAGTAATATTACCCTATTATATACATATCTGCAAGTTTTTCTTTCTTTGTGTCATCTTTCGGTAAATTTAATAACGAATACAATTCCTCGGATGGGTCTTTCGTCGCAACATTCCAAGTTACGAAATATAATCTGAAAAAAACAATATATTCAAAGATTGTATTATATAAAAGAAGAAAGAAAACTAAACATTAAAGAAACAAATATTTGTCCAAATTACAAAATATATATATTCAAATTCAAACAAAAATCATACAAATAATATAATTCTCTTAATAAAAAACTACACGTTCATAGTTTAATTGCTAAAAAGTATAGAAGAACAAATGTGGAAAGTTAAATAGAAAGTTGATCATCATAATTAAATACCTAAGGTGATCGATGTTGTCGTGTAACGTCATAGTAAAAGAAATTGACAAACACCCGAGAAGAACCAAGGACAGTTGAAAAATGGCGAGATGCCTAGTGCGGGACATTCGTCGTTACGAAAAGAAGCATCTTTTGGAGCATATAAAAACAATTCCTTTGCTTATTTAACAACCTTTCACTATAATATGCTCAGTCGCTTATTTCGATCAACCAGACACTTCATATTGAACGGCAACAAACACAACTAATTTTCAGCGTCAACTTTCACGTTATGTACACATCAAAACTGAAATTAACTTTTATTATTAAAATAATGACTTTGCTATTGTCATATTAACTTGATTATCATCTCACTTGACAGATAATCTTTTTTCTTGCTGTTTTTTACTTAAAAAGCATGAAGTTTCTATGACAGTTAATGAATCATTTTCTACTCTATCGGCCGATGGTAAGACAAATTTCTACCTTATCAACTGACATTAAAACGAATTTCTACTTTATCGATTGAGTTGTGAATATAAAAATATGACTTTCTAAGTTTAAAAAAGAAAAAAATTTGAATCAAGTATAATAATAATAATAAATTTAAAGAATGTTTTAAGAAGAACAAACAAACAACTTATGATTCAATTAATTGTATTTTTTCATAAACAAAGTTTAACCATGTTTTTTGTTTTTATAAATTCTATAAGATTAATATAAAAAAAGATTACATCTTTCTCATGTACAAACAGATTCCTGTTATTTTTAATTATATGTTTCAATCATCATCTCTGAGCTCTTAAAAATATAACAATAAGCATATAAGTACAAAAGTTCGTTAATGCCATTAGTTTTGCGACTGACAATACTGATAACCCGATTGCTTAACTAGAAAAATATATTTTCCAAAAAACTAATTCCAATGTTTCAATCAGTTTGTACGTCACAAGCAAGATTTGATATAGTAACGTGTTTTGTACTTTAGATTAGTACAAAACTGTTGTTACATAAAACTTATGTTGTGAATTAACATCCGATTGACAATTGGAACAAATTTGTTGTTTCATTGACGAAGTGCTCAGCTTTATGTTTGAATAAATGAAGCATTGAGTCGGAAGTTATGAATTAAACAATGCATTTCTTAAATACACTTTAGCTGCAACAACTTTGCGGAGTTGGATCCAATCCGGAGCGTTTCGTGATGAAAACTCGTGTGAACTCTTCGGCAACTGTCGGATGAATACCAACAGTTTCCTTGAGTTTTGGGAATGTTAAATTGCACCTAAAATATTATTTTGTTATTAGAAATGATACAATAATTATTTGTATAATAAAAATTAATCGATTAAACAAAAAAGTATACTTCATCGCTGCAGCAAAGCCTTGGATGACTTCTCCTGCGTTTGGTCCAATGAAATGCATGCCTAAAACTTGTTGCTGCTCATGACGCAGTGCAACAACTTTGAGATAACAATGCGTGACTTTCTTTTGCGGGACGAAAAATTCCGTTGGTTTGTAATAAGCGTGATAGATTTCTATGTTTTCCTCGCCGTGCAAAGCGACTGCTTGTTCTTCACTCAAACCCACACAGGCGTATTCGAGTGGACTGAATACGGTGGTCGCGACATTATTATAATCCATCTTATCGGTTCCATTGGCAAAAATTCTTCTAGCCAACAGTTTACCCGCGTGAATCGCTACTGGAGTTAACTCGGGCTTTTTCTGTAATTAAGAATTAATTCATTTATTATAGCATAATAATCCCTTAATAAAAAGTTGTAATTTTGTTTAAATTAATGCATATACAGGCATCCCTCGTACAACGCGGTAGTTCGGTTCAGAAAAAACAGCGCGTTGTACGAAATCGCGTTGTGCGGGACCTATGATATATGGAAAAATAGTAGTTACGTTCCAAGTACTAAAAGACGCGTTTTTTCGAACTGTTTTTAATATCACACATAATATTTTATATAATTTTATTTTTTATTCCTTTAAATAAAACAAAGATGACAAAACATTAATTATTCAACGTCATTAAATGTTTCTAACATT
>JABFPJ010004083.1:0-14599 GCA_022817425.1 Gryon sp. ZL-2020
AAAAAAAAAAAAAAAAATCAAAACCGTTTAAAATTGTATGTCTTCATATTTTTACTGTTACAGTTTTTGAATTTGCGCGCCAAAATGTAACATAGATACTTCCGTGCACGACACAAGAGGAACTTGTTGCACGAAACAAGCTTTTGCACGAAGCAAAGTTGCACGAAGCAAGAGTCGAGTGTATATACAATTGTTAAAAAAGTCACAGTTGAAATAGAATCAAATTCATTCACTTTGCTTAATCATTTCAGGATATAACAAAAACAATTTGCAGATTTTCATTAGACATTGCAATGTACTCTACATTCACAAATGCATGACAGTACAAGTGTTCTTCATTTGTTCCGATTACATATATGTATATGTTGAATATCAGACTTGTATATGTCGACGTTGATTATTTATTTAAAACTCATTTTTATTGTCTTTTACTTTTATCAACTTTTCACTATTTTAATCCTTAGTTATCCTTTATTTTCTTCCTTCTTTTTTCACTCTGTTCCCATATAGATCACTAACGTTTAGAATTCCTCTTTGGAAAATTAAAACTAATTCTAATTATGGTTTACAAAACGTTATAAAAAGTTTGACAGGATTGAAAAATGGCTTTGAAGAAATTATAACAAATGTTGCTAAGACGGTTTTTCAACGTTTAGAGAACGTTGACATTTTGAGTATTGAAAAAGCATTCTTAAAAGAATTAATTATAATGTATTCTAAACTGCAAATGTTTTTAAGGGAATATTTAATTATTTCTTGCAGGCAAAGTTCCCAAAGCATTTCCAAACTCATCGTCTGAGGATATTTCAAAAATCATTGAAACGTGGGTTAAGAAGGCGAAGCAAAGGATAACCGACTAAGTTAATCGAAGAAATACGTTAAAAACTAGAAAATATTAAAAAAAACAAGTATTGTACTGAAATAAAAGTGTGAAAGAGTTTTATTTGTAAAAGAAATAAAAGTTCGTTGAAGGTACAATTTTTTATTAAAAAAATGCAAATTTTGCAGTTTAGAACACATTATAATTAATTCTTTTAAGAATGCTTTTTCAATACTCAAAATAGAAAATGTCAACGTTCTCTAAACGTTGAAAAACCGTCTTAGCAACATTTGTTATAATTTCTTCAAAGCCATTTTTCAATCCTGTCGACATTTTGCAGTTTTCAAGAGTTTTTGTAAACGTTACAAGAACATTTTATAACGTTTTGTAAACCATAATTAGAATTAGTTTTAATTTTCCAAAGAGGAATTCTAAACGTCAGTGATCTATATGGGATTTTTGTACTTATTCGATGTAATGTCTTAAAAAGAATACACGACGGATACACAAAATGATATCCCATCTCAAAGTGTATCATATATTATGTTTCATGTGTGTCCATGAGGTACGATTATAATTCAACTTTTTTATTTTCACCTATTCATAATTTATTAATTAGACTATTAGTACGCTTGGTTTGAATTTCATCGCTTGCAGCATGTTTTAAATGTTTAAAGCGTAGGCTTTAGATCCTTTTTGCGATTTAAAATCTGACACATTTTAATAGAAAAAATAAGGTTTTTTTTTTATTTAAAAGTGTCATATTTTAAACATTATTTAATGCTTGTGTTTAATATATAAAAATTATGAAAAATTGTATATTAATGTATTGTTATCTGAATTTCAGCTGAATTAGAAGGATGGAGATACAACACGTCACGTGATTTAAATGCTTACATTATTCCTCAAAATGTGACGACAATTATAAACCCAGTCAATATATGTTCACACGCGCCATTTTTACTTATAATCGTATGCTCCGCGGTTAATAATTTCAATGCACGAACGGCTATAAGAAGCACCTGGGGTAACAAGTACAACTTGGACGTTTTATACGATTCTACTGTTAAAGTTGCATTCCTTTTGGGACAAAGTGATAATGAAACTGTCAATGTGAGTCTTTTGTTTTAATATTACACTTTTTGACTGCAATATGAATTATAAGATAAAATGTCTTAGATTGGATTAGTTTAAGAATAATAGTGAGTTTAATCACGAAATTTTGTATTTAAAATAAAAATGTATTTATCTAAAAATCTGCCAAATTCATAAACTGTTTGCTAGTCTTAATAAGAAAAATTATTAAATGCACGGAAAGCGAAATCGAGGAAAAATAGCTTGACAATATAAAAGCTTAGGCGGTAAAATTTTAAATTTTGACGTTAGAGTGAAAAAAACTCGAGCGTCAAGGGAAAATACCGCGGGAATCAAGAAATTATAAACTTCAACTCGCATTTAAGGAAAAAACCAACCAAATTGATACTTTCATACCATAACTTTTGAGTTATTAAAGGATTTCATTCAAATTATATTATTTTTGTTAAAACTAAGGAATTAAAGTATAAGATGTCATGCTATTTTTCCTTCATTTCGCTTTCCGTGTGTATATGTATATCTGTGGTTAAAAGGCAAAAACAGATCACTCCATTTGAATTTTGGTTCAAAAATGAAGATTTAAGTAATCAAAATATTAATTTAGATGTTTTTAAAAATTACAATTTATTATTAAAACTTTTCTGAGGGCATTTAAAAATGATCACAACGATGAATTTTGAGTATTTATATATAAAAATTGTAATTTTAACTAGAAATTTAACAAAACTCAAAAAATGGAGTTATCTGTTTTTGCCTTTTAGCCACAGATATAAGTTAAAACTAACTCAAACTAGGACTAATATCATTATAACATTTCAGACTTCAATACTGGAAGAAAGCGAACAATATGGAGACATAATACAAGAGAAGTTCCATGATACTTATAATAATTTAACGTTGAAATCCTGTATGTTACTGAAATGGGTAACTAAAAATTGCGGTGGCCTAAAGTTTCTTATGAAGTCGGACGATGATATGTTTGTCAATATACCAGTATTCATGAAAACGTTAAAATCGTTCAATCAGAACACCGGTGTTTTAATTGGTTCTCTCATATGTAATGCCAAACCAATATCCGATCCTAAAAACAAATGGTATTTATTTTATTATAGATATAATTATATAAATAATTAGATATACACTCGACGCTATACAATCTCTACTCTACAATCCGGCTCTTTTAGCTTCTTCTATGATTAGTTACAAATTTTTTGGTTATTTTTTGTTGCTAAAAAATAATTATACGATTAGAAATCTTCGAATTACGAAAAACTTCATTTCTGACAAAGTTCAGTTGAATACGAAAAACGAGTTCGCAAAATTCTCGACACAGAAGCATTTTTAAAACATAAAAAAGTTATCAAAAATTAAAGAATTCAATTTTAAATAAGCTAAAAGAGCCCGATTATACAAATTCTCGAGAAATACAACATAATTTTAATAAAACATAACTCAAAAGAGGTTATGTCATTTCGAAGTTGATCCGCCATTGATATTTCACCTTAAGAGGATGTCATACACTCGACTCTTGCTTCGTGCAACATCGCGGGACCGGAAGTACTTACTTCGTGCAACATACATTAGTGAATTCCACTGTTGTTAGACAGAGGGAAGCGTATGATAACGCGCATGCGCAGTTGTTTATAAATCGGTACGGTGGAATGGTGTGCTATTTTTTTAAGGTTATATTAAAATAAATATTTAAATTAAAGTGAAAAAAATGGAATCAAAAGAAAAAAGTGTAACTCCATATTTAAATTGCAATTGTAATTGTAAGTCAATATTCAAATCCATAAACTGAATTTAATTTTACTTTATTTTAAATTGATTTAAATTGAATTGAACTACTAAAATTATTACCTTTAAATTTTATGTCTTTTAATAAATAAATTTTATATATTTTTTATAAAACAATATAAATAATAAAATAAAGTATAATATATAATAATACAATATATTGTTATATTATGTTTTGTTAATGATAATATTTTAAATATCAATATTCTACGTTATTCGCCCACATTAATTATGTAAACAAATTGTATAAACATATTCAAAGTAAAATTTCTAATAATTTTCATTTGAGATTACAAAAAATAATCAAAACCGTTTAAAATTGTATGTCTTCATGTTATTACTGTTACAGTTTTTGAATTTGCGCGCCAAAATATAACATAGATACTTCCGTGCACGACACAAGAGGAACTTGTTGCACGAAACAAGCTTTTGCACGAAGCAAAGTTGCACGATGCAAGAGTCGAGTGTATAGTTACTTAGAGCTACTTCGATTCTTATAAGCGAACTTGTACATAGAGATTAAATTTAAAAAATATTTTATTTCCTTTCCAATAGGTACACGCCTAAATACATGTATTCGGAGAGAACATATCCAAACTACCTTTCGGGTACAGGATACGCAATGAGTTTCGATGTCGCAACAAAGCTCTATTCTACGGCATTATCGACTCCACTTTTACACTTGGAGGATGTTTTCATAACAGGATTATGTGCTAAACTTGCGAAAGTACGACCGATGAATCATCCGGGCTTTAGTTACGTACCGCGAAAGATGGAAACTTGTATACTAAGAAACGTGATAACGGCGCATAAAGTAAATGCTACGGACATGCACATTGTTTGGAAGAAGTTGAAAAACACGAATGTTACTTGCAACAATTCTCTTCTAAGCAAAGACTCGGTTATGTTTAATAACAAGAGCCTAGGACATTTTATAGTCAGACGTAATAGAAAGTCTATTTCCAGATGCTTTTAACAACCCTTTTTTATATTTATTTTTTATATTTAACGAATAGGTTTTTTTTTTCTATTTCTATTGACAATTCATCCAATGAATTATATATTTATTTAGATACATACAATGAATATTTCATCAAATTATAATTGTAAATAATTACGCAAACAACGAATAATAAAGTATGATGCGAAATTAATATTGAATTATAATATTAATTTCGCATCTTTATATCAATGAAACGGAATAGACATTTTTGATGGTTGTTAATTATATATGTTTTAGTATATAATATTTTTATAATTCACTTTTTGAAAAAGAGCTCGTACAAAATTATTATTTTTTTCAATAATTTAAGCGAGTGATATAAACAATTTGGAAACGGTGCAAATAAATGATTGATGAATTGTCTGCAGAAATACTTATACTTTTTACAAGTAAATCGCGAAATTTTATTATTTTGACTAGAAATACGAAATCCGCGCATTAAAGTTGCAGAACGGTTTTAATGTTCACAAAATATGAAATCAAATGATGGAAACGCAGTCGTTAACAAATAATACAATTTCAAAAAAGTCCAGAAATGTAAAATAAGTGAAATTTGATCGAAATAATTCAAGTAATATTTTTGACTGAAATTTCATAAATAATTCCAACAAACTTCACTGAATTTTATACTGCATTATACTCTATTTGAAATGAAAGAAAAAATAAAAAAAAAGATACTTTATTTTTAGTTTTCGGAGCTAATTTGCATAATAATTTTGTTTGAAAAGCTGCGAAAGCTAACAATAAGCTATTTGTCTATCAGGAATCAAAGATTCAAAAGTATCCACAGAGAGAGAATGTAAAATAAAAATGTTAGAATAACGCCCGCAAAATGCATTTAATAGAAGTTGGATAAAATAATTACTTATTAAGATCTGAATACTTGATAAAAACATCAAAATAAAAGAATCTCATCCATTATACATTGAAGATAATAAACCCAGTCCTCCTTTATACTTGATGCAAGATACTACTTTGTCAAAAAAGTATTAGATACATTTAATAGAAACATGTTTCTGTAACATATAAAATAATTAATGAGATTTGCGTTTTCTTAATCTTAGTAATTATTTTATCCACATTTTTTAGTGGCGACTTGTTCTTTGGTTGTGGTAGAACAAAAAATTGGCCTATTTGATTATAATTTTTGTAGATAAACTAGTCTTCCATTTTTAAGAACTTCCAACATTTTATAAATTTAATAATAATAACTGAATAACTAAAGTTGACATTTGTTATAAATGTAATGCAAATTTTCATATGAATCACAGTGAATGATCAATCGTTTTAAATTATGGATTTTAAGAACAATGATATGAAAAGTCACTGTGAATTTGCAAGTAATTTCACTTTAACTCTTTATCTGCATGTAAAACTTCCCCCCCCCCCCCCACAAGTAAGCGGTGCTTACTAAAATCTATCATGCACTAAAAATTACGGTAATTCATAGAAATTTATTGTAAAATTGCACAATGAATAATTATGAATTTAAATAGAAGAAAATATAATTTATTAAACGTTATGATTTTTATATTAAGCTTAATGAAAAAATCATATAATTTAATAACATTTCATAAATATTATTTTAGAATGATATTCTTCAATTTTAATTTATAATGTATTCATGATGAAATTGTATGATGAATTTCTATCAATTATCAAATTATTTATATTGTACTGGTTATAGAAGTTCATTATGGAATATATTTATACTGAACTTTTATATCTTTTTGTTTCACTTTAACTAGTACTTTCTGTACTTTCAATGGACAATTAATAATTCACATTTACTTTAGACTGAGACGGAAATTGTGATTGACTTGTAAAATGAATGTAAATCATATACACTGGGAAAAATAAAACTAAGAAACAGTCTTGTCCACCAATATTGTATTACCAACACTGAAACAGCATTGGTACAACGGTATTATCCATCAATCAGACCAAAAAATACTAAATCAGTCTTGAAAACAGACTAATACAGCATTGGTCGTCAGTATTACTCAACAATAGCGATTCGGTATTGAAAATGGACTGGATCAGTAGTTTATTTTTCCCAGTGTACTAATCACTTGCAAAATCACAGTGACGTTACATTTCATGGTTCATACAATCCATGGATTATTATTATTATTGTGGTTTATTCTTAATCTGAACATAAAAAAGAAAAATGAAAGCGTAGGATAAATATATAAATAAAAAACAAATATAAGTAATCAAGTAGGCCAACATTGTGAGTGACTTCACGAGGATTATATATCCCTTAAATTTATAAAAATCTTAATTGTTAATTAATTTATTAATAGTTTATTACTTAACTAGTGGGAGAAGTTGACAATTCGCAATATTGTCAACTTCTTTCACAAGTTGAGTACGATATTTTTTCTTACAAGTGATTGAGAAACAGCGATTTATTCCACTGTTTTTCAGTTGCAAAGTCCATCATTTTTAGATTAAAATTGAACATTTCTTTCCTCATTGCAAACAGTGGTTGAAATCGCTACTTCTCCATCAAGTGTGAGAAAAACTCTTTAATAATCATGAATTGTGAAAACAGCTAATTTTTTCATGCAGACAAAATGTTAACAACAATTTTTTTTTCGTCGGCAAAGCGAATTTGTTTCTATTTATAATCATTGTCAAAACACTGCGGAAAGCGATAGATCAATATTTGAACAAATTTATTATTTTAGCATACATTTATACGAATCCTAGTTAAACACTTCATCAAGCATAGAATTATTTGTTCAAGTAATTTATTTACTGTTTTGTAATTTTAATTTCATTGTTTTTCACTAGGTTGGAAATGATTTTAATGCGATTTTTTATAATTGTTTAATGGTTTTAATGAATTTTAATGACATTCGGAAAATTAGTCATATAAAAAAACAATATATTGTAACGTGGTTACAAGTTTTTCGCACTCGGAAGAAGATCAGCTGGGGGAACATTAAAAAGGGAAAAATAAAGAGCGATATTTTTATAATTAATGAGAAACAATAACGAATAATTAATACAATTCTTCTTCCAGCGATTTTAATGTTAATAAGGGAACCTGAGTAGGCTCAAGACACATCTCGAACTCTGAAGGTCAAAGATTAATAGATTTAAATACCGATAATTTTATTTATTCATAATATTAGATTAGACACTCTTTCTTCTATTCTGTTAAACTTGTTTTCAATTATATTAAAGGGATACGGGTAGAAAAATTGCTCGTCAACACACTATCAGTTTATTCACAAAGCTTTATTCCCGATTTTCATCATTCCAAACTGTACTCGATCACGTACCGCCAAAAACTGCCCTCCGCACACACTCACTCCCCCCTTCACATACCTCTCATACCAACCTTAAAACCCCAGAATCTCCTTATTTTGGCGGGCACACCAAATGGAATATAATTTTTTTTAATTAAAGTTCTCAGAGAAGGGTAAGCTCTGATTTATTGGCTGTATAAGCCCAGTGCCATGCCCTTAATTCCTGATTGGCCTGAGGATGACGAACGGAAGTTAGCACTGGTTTAATGTTGTTTTCAATTAGGGTGGTTGTCCAAAGGGAAGACGTAAACTGAGTTCCCTGATCAGACAAAATCATTTCTGGCTGACCAAATTTTGGAAAATAGTGTTTAAACAAATGGTTGATTACTGCTTTAGTTGTGATCTTTTTCAGAGTATATAACTTAACGAACTTAGAGAAGACATCAACGGTAGTTAATAAGTATCGAACTCCAGCCCTACCCATGAGCAGCGGACCATAGAAGTCAATCGATAAGATTTCATTCGGTTTGGAGGGGATGATGCTGGCCATTGGAGCCCACGAAGTGTGATTTGCAGACTTGTTTCTCTGACAAGAGTCACAAGCTTGTAGAGTTTGTCTGATTATCCGATAGAATTTCGGATAAAAGAAATCATTCCTCAACATTCGGTAGCATTTCTTAGGACCTGTATGTAGGTAACACTCATGTACTTCCGTGATAAACTTCTTGATACATGATTTTGGTAATACGACCTTCCAGGAGTTGTCACTTAATTTGCAAAGAATGCCATTTTTGACTTTATACGAATTCTTCTGACCTTTATTTATTTCTTCCAGAATTCGATGACAAAAGGGATCATCTGTCTGACTCACTCCTAGGTTCTTCAAATCCTGAATTAATTCCTTAGAAGGAAGCTTGGCTAATTTAAAGATGGATAATTTTTGATGATTAGATAGAGCTCGATCGTCTAGCCGACTAAGTGCATCTGCCGCATTATTGTCTTTTCCGGCAACATGATGAACGTTAAAATCATATTCTTGTAAAAGAAGTATCCAACGAGCTATTCAACTGCTTTTAAAACGGCAAGAATTCATGAAGGTGATGGCCTTGTGATCGGTCATCAGTTCGAAGTGAGAGCCTAACAAAAATGAGCGAAATCTCTCCAAAGCCCAAACAACAGCCAGTAATCCTTTCTCCGTTGTATAATAATTTAATTCGCTGCTCTTTAATGATCGACTGGCAAACTGCACAGGCCTCAAGAATCCTTCGCTGTCATATTGTGAGAGGAAAGCCCCAATGGCATAATCACAAGCATTTGTATGGACGTAAAATGTTTTGTTATGATCCGTATGCCTTAAAAAAAATTCATCATTGAATAGTTGTTTTATTTTGTTAAACGCCTTCTGGTGGCGCTCTTCCCATTTCCAAGGAACTCCCTTCCTGTCTAATTCATATAAATTAGTAGCCAGGTGAGCATAGTAATTAGTAAATTTAGTATACCATTTAACTAAACCTAAGAAGCTTTTCAGTTGAGTACGATTCTTTGGGGTTGGGAAGATATGAATATCTTGGACCTTGACAGGATTTGGTTTAAATCCTTGGCGGTTGATAATGTGTCCTAGGAAACAAATCTCTGTCTGAAACATATGTGTCTTTTCAAGATTTAGTCGAATGTTGTGTTTGGCTAGTCTATCAAAGAAAAGCCGATGATGTCGAAAATGATCTTCCTTACTCTTTGAGACGACCAGTAGATCATCGACATAGTTTATTACAAATTTCTCCAGTCCTACAAGAACTTTATTTAAACCCCGAACCAAGCTAGCAGTGCTGGTCTTCAAACCGAAAGGAGTTACTTTAAATTCAAATGTCTTTCCACGATGCAAAAACGCAGTGTATTGGCGTGAATCTTCAGCCAGAGGAACCTGCCAAAAACTGTTCACCAGATCGAAGCTTGACATATACTGAACATCATGAAACTTTTGGAATAAAATTTCCATAGGCTCAGGAGCTTCATAATCACTATACATGATGCTATTCAATTTGCGAGCGTCTAAGCAAAGTCGAAGACTACCATTTTTCTTGACCACAGGTACCATAGGGTTGATATAAGGACTGCAAGAGGGCTGAATTATTCCATCTTCTAGCATAATTTTTATTAGCTTATCTGCTGCTTCTCGATGCTTAATAGGTATAGGGAAAGTTTTCTGAGAAAATAGCTCTTTATCTTTGATGAAAAGACGATGTTGATAAACATCAATGAGACCAGGGGAGTCCTCAAAGAGTTTTGGATATTGTTCTAAAAGATGTTTTAATTTCTCTTGTGAAATTTGATTAATATTATCACATTGCTTGATTTTAGCATCTAGACAAGAAGTGAACGACTGAGTATCTTTAGAACATATTTCTCTGGAGTGATTTTCTTGATCATCGTCCCAATGCAGAGTCAAGGATATATTATCCTGTATGAACGTCATCGACTTATCATCAAAATTAATGACACTTCTGTATTTACTAAGAAGATCTATCCCAAAAATACAGTCCTTCTCCAAATTCAGCACGATAAGAAAAATCTCACTGCTTCTATGATCCGCGAGCTCCAATTCCACGAATATTTTTTATGGGTCGACCTCCAGTGGCCCCCGAAATAGACAGATTCGTGATTGGAAGTTTCTCACATTTAGCAAAAGCTTTGTGGTTCTCCTCGTATAATTTTTTGGAGATACAGGACACTTCACTTCCAGTGTCGATTAACACCAGGGTTTTGACTCCTTGCAATTTCACTAGTTTTCCTGATCGTTTTCTAGATCATTGTCTGATACCAAATTATCGAGACAATCATTATCCTCTGCGTCTATCTGATTTATTCTCTTTTGGAAAGTTTTCGACTTTCCTTTGCTTTGTGATATTGTTCTAACCTGGGTGCCACTGGCAGGACCAGAATTTTCATTTTCAGTTTTAATTTTTGGCTTCGTTTCGCGTCTTAATCTATGACCATTTAATGGACCTATTTTGTCCATATTTTTGATTAAAGTCAACAAAGCTGAAGTGGTTTCTATTCCCCGAGAATAAACCTTTGGCGAGAACAACGTTTGCTGGAAAATGTGCTCTCTATCGACATACGGTATCTGATTAATATCCCCAATCATATACACATATCTAGCACCAGTCAATTCCACCACAAAGGGTATAGCACCCGCATGCATCATCAAGGCCTCATCTATGAAAACACGCTTATACCTCCGCTTACATCCGTTCGCCATCAAAGATGAAACCGTCCGTACGTCCCTCTTCATCAAATCAACACAATCGCGCCCCAATTTTTCCATTAACTTCTTTGAAATCTCAACCTTTCCTTCCGTCGTCATAGATAGAATCAAATCCTGCGGGATCCCGTCAATCGGAGCCACATACTCATTGACAATATGCGTGGTCTTCCCACATCCCGGTGATCCATTCACCCAAATAATATCGGGCATATACAGCACACTAACATTTATTCCTCCGATCGTATCTCGAATCTTCGCATTCAACATCACCTCAGTCCTTTTAGTCACCAGTATAAAACGCTCCTTTCTTCCGAATTTACGCAGTTTATCTCCGTCATCATAACTTGCTTCTACGAAACCGCTTCTATCAAATCCATACATAAATTTGCGATTTTCATCAATCAGGAATCCACCGCTCTCACGATCCCACACATTCATTCCGTTGCTCTCCAATTTACCATATGCTACATGATATTGTTCTAACCTCGGTGCTACTGGCAGGACCAGGATTTCCATTTTCAGTTTTAATTTCTGGCTTCGTTTCGCGTCTTAATCTATGACCATTTGATGGACCTATTTTGTCCATATTTTTTATTAAAGTCAACAAAGCTGACGTGGTTTCTATTCCCCGACAAATAATGGCATGTTTTATCTCTTCGGAGAAATGACGACTTAGTTTTCTAACCAACTCCTTTTCAGGGATTGGAGGACTTAAATCCTTAGCATTAGATAATAATTTGGTTACATAAGCTGTCATATTCCCAGGCTTATGATTTGGATTATAATACCCGTGTCGGAGGTTTGGTTTTAAAATAAAACAATTTCACACACAAAAACTGTCACTTCCATTAAACATATCTTTATTGAACTCATATCATAAATCAACGGTCACACAACATCTCATTAAACCGTACAACTCAGAACATCACACGTACTTGCAAGTTCCAGCAAGTTCTAGCAAAAACTAACACAAACAAGAAAGAGGGGGAAAAGTAAGTAACTAAAGTGAGGCAATCGACCGAGCGAGCAAAAGCTACCAACTTAACAACACTAAAAACCCAATAACCCGAATTCTAATTTTCTGCGCAACTCGTATTGTTCGTCTTCATTCCAGAAGCGCTCGAAAAAGAGTTGCTTAAAGTCATCTAAATTAGCGACTTGAGTATTTATTATCTGCCACCAATCATTCGCCAGACCTTGAAGAGCAGTGTCAATAATGTAAATTAGTTGGTAGCGCCAACGCCTGCCACGTAGGCTTCTAATTGCTTAATTAAACGTCCGGGGCGCTCATAACCGTGGAACTGTGGTATCTTATATTTTATACTAGAAGTTGAAGAATTTCGATGAATTAACTGACTTCGCTCGTCTCAACCATTCACGCTCCTCATACTCAACAATAAGACAGTTTATTTTTCCCTTTTTAATGCCCCCCCCCCAGCTGATCTTCTTCCGAGTGCGTATAACTTGTAACCACGATACAATATATACACAAGTCTCTAATGATGGGACAACGTCGATATTACAAGTCCAGTTATTCTTTGATGCGCAGGCATAAATGTGCCCTATTATGTACCCTTTACTCAACTCAATGTCATTTGGATCAACCAATTCCAAAGCACCATTACCGTAATCTTTGTGAATTTTGTATGAACCGGCATACAGTTCACAAAATTTATTATTTTTTTATAGCAAGTGTCACGGTTGAGTACGCATTTCTTGATATTTTTGCACATCATGGGCTAAAAAAAATCTCTTCAAATAACAATAAAGTTTATATACTTCAGGATGTCTAAGATTCTATTGACGAAGTGTAAAAATGTACTATTCCATTGATACCGTTTTGGCTGCGGTGCAACAAATATACCGAATTATCTGTCAATTAAACATATTGTCCAAACATATCCTTAGATGACAACGCACGATATCTGGTGCATCATCGGCAATGTTTCCTGTACATTCGGATCCGATATGAGAATAGCTGCGTCAGTGTATATATCGACGATATCCCACGTTTTTTTTACTTAAAAATTTTAAGTGTCAAAATTAAGTCTTTTTTTAACTTTGTTAAACTCTCGAAATTTAATCCAAAAAGGACATTTTCTACTAGTTTCTTAACCATTACAATTGTGTTGCGACACATACTTAGTGATGGAACAATGCGATATTTCAAAAAGAGACACCTTAGTGCTGGGCGCACAAAAAACGATCGTTTTTTTGTACTTATTAAGTGTCATCTTTGTTTAACTTATAACGTGTAGCGAATGGTTAAACAAAGATGACACTTACTAACACTAACTAAAAAAGTCCAGCCATATATGCTAAAGATTGTACTTGGCCAAAGACACTACCGCGTCTCTTGAAAATCTAATAATGCCAATCTAACTAAAACGCATTCTTTTGAATATTCTATTTCAAGTTTCATATTGGTAAATAAGTAAAAAAAGTATAGAGGAATTCTGGATTGTTTATTAAGAAAAAATATTACAATTTTACTATTTCTAATTACTGATATAATAATACATTGTACAGAAAGTGTGTGTCATTGAAAAAATCTGACAAACTTTTTCTGCACTTAAGGTAGGATTATCATGAAACAACTTTACTTAAAATTTCTTTTAAAAAATATATGTTTTAATTTAACTATGTAATTACTTTACTGTCTAGGTTTTAAAATAAATGCAATCGAAATATGAAATCCATGATATTTTGACTGTAAATGGGTACACAAATATTTAAAAAAATTTTAATTAGATAAAACTTTTTTGATAAATCTAAATATATAAAAAATGTAGATTTTAACTAAGAAGTTATGTATTACAGATTTTAGTACATTTCACATAAAAAAAGTTTAAAATATTACAAAAATCTCGACAGTCCTACCTTAATATCTCACACAAATGTGTTTCGAAGTTTCAATATTTAACATTATTGAAAATTTGTGATTTTAACAACTAATCCTATTATAAAATTATGTAAATATAACATTTCGTTTTCAAAAGGTTTTATATATTATTATTTTCTATTCAGAAGATGATAGTCTTCCATATCAAGTATGCTGTTGAATGTGATTACTTGATAAACTAATGTTTGGTTGTTTAGAGAACAATTAATTACGAATTTATAAGTGATAATCCAAATGTCTTCATATGAATTTAATAACTAAGTAATTATAATTCTGGCAGCACTATTATATTTACCCTACATTAAGGTTGTGTTTCTTATGTTAACTTTTAAATACACTCGACTTCCTCTTATTGCAACACCTAATATTGCAACCGATCTAATATTGCAACGAAATCTGTTCCGATAATGCAACGGATGAAGTGTAGATAATTTTGGCGCGAAATTCAAAATAATGG
>JABFPJ010004084.1:0-14598 GCA_022817425.1 Gryon sp. ZL-2020
AAATATATGCAAAAATATATTTGCATATAAAAAAATATATTTGAAATATATTTTCAAATATATTTTAGCGGCAAAAAGTTATATATTTTAACATATATTTTGACTTATATTTTTTTCCGTACGGGTAATTATATACTACATAAATAAATATATAATCACAGTTCCTTTTTTAGTTATTTTAATAAAATATTTTTTAACGTATAATTTTAATGAAAATTCAATTTCATTTAATGAAAGTTAAATTTCTAAAAAGTAAATAAAGTAAGAAAAAAAGAAATTTCTTGGTTTAATGCTTAAACATTTTCAATTGAACAAAGAACAACCAACATTTCTATCATTTTAACCGAATTATTAATTTTATTCAAATAATCAAATATTTCAATAAAATATAATGCTAATTGTGTATATTTTGCACTTTTTAAATCCATAAAACAATAATTTGACAGAACAATACTCAAAATACCGATCAAAAAAGCCGAAACACAGCAGATGCGCAAAAATATCAATTTCGTTCAAACAAGATACAGATACTACTGCTAATCTATTAAAACCACTAGTTCAGTTGAAAAAAGGTGTACTGAAACATACGATACATATGTTCGTAATGACTTGAACTCATAAAATTGTCATTATTTTTGTGACTCGTTTTGCTGGTACCAGCAAAGTTAAACAATATTCCATATGGCAAATGGTGAATAGAAATCCCGCGCGTCCTATCAATTGCTTTATTGTCGGCAATCCACGGTACCAGTACTGGACAAATGTTTGGGACAAAATCTGGACACCATACGTTTTAAGTTATCCGTCGAAGATACGTGCCTTGAAGGTGCGAAAGTACCTTCCTTCAAAATACGTGTTTCTTCTATTTGTCGTCAAATGCGCACATGTATTTTCGACGGAAATAGTTATTGCTGGTCTCATACAAATATATAGATGCCAATAACACGTGCGAAACATCTACGCTAACGAAAAGTACAATGTGTCCAGGTGTGAAAAGTTCAACTTTAACTTTTGATCGAAACAATATGAAGCTACAAAAATGGGCGTGTTAAATTTAGAAATGTATCAACATATGTTGAACATTTAAACATTAACTTTTTAATGACTCTTTCGTCAAGACAAGTTCATTTTCTTTGCATGAACATTCTTCTTGAACCATAAAAGAGTTTCAAAATCAAATATAAATTCATTTATATATGTAAATTTGAAGTTAATTTAATTAAAAATAAATATTACTATCTTTTTCAAGACTACTTTATGTTGAATTAAGTTTTATCGAATGTAAATTGTTTTTATATATAAGAATAATGTTTGTAACCAGTTTGGCGAGTGTAGACTTTTTGAGGATTACAAAGTTATTAAAATATTTATTTAGCAAACAGTAAATTGATGACCGTTCGTGGGATTTGAGTTTACTAATTTATTGAAAGGCTACCCCCAAAGTAAAAAAAACTCACCGGACCCCTTTCCAGCCTGTGAATATGATCGTAAACCCTTTGTTTAGCATAATATTTGTACAAACATTTTTCTATTTTTTCAAATGCTAACTGAAATAAACTTTGTTCTTAAAGTTTAGCTGTTTTCACAAAAACATTTACCATATGCGGCTTTCTGAATTTTGTCCTTTTCCTTTTACTTCATTTTCATTTACCACCGCCGAAAATATTGAAAATTATTTTGTGCATCAAGAAAAAGAAAACAGTATGAATAAACATAATAACTTCAACACACAAAGCTTTGTGTAATAAATGTGTCCTGTAAAAATGTCGGTCGAATTAATTGTTAAAGTTATAAGTAATAAATATTACATAATTTGTGTAATACAAAATTTTATTTTAAAAATCTGAAATATTTTAATTATTTTAAATAATATCTATATATTATTATTGTATAATTATCTTATATCTTTATAATATATCTTATATAATTATTATATAATAATTAATTATCGCAGTAATAATATTATTTAATCTGAAGTTCCTGTAGCTTAATATATATAGTAATATATAATATGTATTATTTGATTTTTAGGTCAATATAAATGAATAATATTACACAAAGAAACATAAATTTTGTTGAATTAAAGTAATGGCTATAATTTTAGAAAATCATACTTTTTGGTAAAAGTTCAGTATTCTTATATATTAGTTTATTTTTCATTTTTAAATCAAATTTTTAATTAACAAAAAAAATTTTTTTTCCTCTTTTATTCCTCATGGCAAATAATAAATATTCAAACTGTATATAGTTTTACTCAGAAAGATCGAGATTTTAAATTTCCAAAATTAAAATTTAACTTATTTTACATATCTTTATTGTTATTCTGAAATACAAATTTTGTGTGCAGTTAAATGTGTTTTTTTTAGTTTTAAATTTGAACTTTGTTGTTTATCAAGAAGATTATAATCTCGCATAAATAAAAATATATTATATTTCTATCTAAACGAAAAATTTGCAGATTTTCTATCTAATATTTATACCTGGAAGCGTAAATAACAGGTAGTAAAAGCTTTTCTAGTGGAGCCCTCTTGAAATGCGGTTACAAGATTTATATATTATTTTTGGATACCAGCAGAAATACTGGTATACTGGTCATTGTCTTTTTGCTTGTACTTCGAAGAAGGCCCCTGTATATGATTAATAAATCTTGTCATTTCTCTCAAATTTCTTTGCTTCAATATAACAATTTTTATTAATATATATATATATTTCCCATTATAACTGTTACCATAATGAAAATTAATATTTATTAACTGAAAAATCAATTAATTATTAAAATACATTTATAAATAAACAAAATAAACAAAAGTATAATTAAAAGATAAAACTATAAGTTACTCATTTTTTAATAAACACGCTTATTTCATTGTAAACATTAATTAAACATTTTTAAACTTTTAAATTAATCTAATATTTAAATATATTCTCTGCAGTTCATACAATTACCAATTTTATACGTATAGATTTAGGATAGACTAATGGTCGTGAAAAAACCGTTTTTTTCTCAAAAGCGTGCGACTAATAAGCTCTTCAGGAAACTTTTGTATTTGGCATGCGCTCGCTGGTGGCAATAAACTGTATTGTTCTTGTTTATTGTTATACAGAAACGTACATCTTATGAATCATGAAATACAAGCAAAGTCACCTCTTCAAATAATGCCAGGTCTGGGATTTTCCCGTCATACTTTTTAAATAAAATATACATTTTGCACGTCTAAATATGTAAAATAAAAAAGTATTTTAATTTGCAATTTTTTATTTGCAATATCAAACGATTCATTAATCATGCAATGAAATTGTAATTAAATTTGTCGTAAATGGTATTGTAAAATAAAAATTTAAAATAAAAATGAATAAAAGTAACTAACTAAATAAGATATTTCAGAGAAAAATTGGTTTTTCGTTTAAGTCGTTATTTGTTGTTAAATTTTAACAACATTTAAGTCAACATTTTTATTGAAAAACTAGTAATCAAGTAAATTTGTTTAAAAATTTTGAATAAATGTCTTAAATTAGTTAATTAACATATTTAACAAATCAACTTTATTTGGACTAACGTCCTAGACATAATGATAATTTAAGCATTGTGTTGATATGAATGATTTATATTCATTTGATTTCAATTAGGAAACTTTTATAATAACTACCAAAAATACCAGCAAAAATCTATTGAATATGCATATATATTATGTGCATTTTTAAATGCTTTCTCTGGGAAATACCTATGCACGCGAAATTTTCTTATTGCAGAAGATTGGGAATCCCCGAAGTAGAATCTATTGTGTTTAGGTGTCTGTAAAGCAATTTTGTTTATTATAGTGTAAAATTCCTTATTATTAGGATTGAAACAACGTGCCTTGGCAGTACCAACGATTTCATTGTTTCGACTGGTGGCACGCTCACTGAAAAACCCTCAAGGGTCTCGCTTCGAAAATAATGTTTAAATTGTATTTATGGTTACAATGGCTTTTTATCTCAAAATTCACACTTTATTATATAGCAAAACTTTTTTCTGTTTGCATTGCCACCAAACGCAAGTTATTTTCACTAACACTATTACGATCTTTATGGTGCTTTAATGGAGACAATTTTGATTAATAAATAGAAAGTATGGACAATTTCATTGCTCTTTGTATTTGTTAATGGTTGGACATAGGTTTAACGATGTTAATTTAAACATTAAATTAACATCGTTAATGTAGTTAGATAAGTAGATAGTAGTTAGATAAATATTTTAAACGAAAAGTAAATTGCTTCTTTTTGTCTAATCAAATGTATGAATATTATCAAAAATATACAGAAAAATACATATAAATATTCGTTTTATATATACAAATTTTTGATATTTATATATGAAAATCTTTAGATATTTACGCAGAATGTCTGTTGTAAAAGCAAAATATAAAACAAAGCTTAGCCGTCGTAAACTGAAAAGCGAAAATGGCATTTATGTCGGATCGTTTGAAACTGTGTGGTCTGTAAGATATGTCAAGAGTCGACGTACTTATAAAACAAAAATACAAAAAAACAGCTCGAATATATATCGTATATGCGAGCACATTAAAGTTGATTCTGAGTATTATCTGTGATTTTGTTACATTCAATACTCAATTCCACAATATTATAAGATGAATAGTTGATTTATGTCAAAGTAAAAGTACATTTATATTATATTTGTTTAAAAATTATCTCAATTGAATATAAAATTTGACTATAGTATTATTGTATTAAAATTATTTACTGATATGAATAATTTTGAAATGGAATTCATAAATATAATAAAAATGTACAAATTTTTCTAATTACCATTAAGCAATGAAGAAATAAATAATAAAAAATAACGTCGTCATTGTAAAGACGCTAATCTGTATGCAAAGATAAATCGGTTGATCCAAAGAGGCGGAGACATATCCCCACTATGATGACACTCGGAAGAATTGATCAGAACCGTAAGAAGGCGTAACAATAGTTGAAGCCGCGACTAATTTTTTACGTTCATTGGTCGTACAAGTCATGAGAAATGAAAGAAAAATGGACACATTTATCAAACTTTCAAGCAAAATTCAATTTTTTTAAATATTTGATTTTTGTATAAAAACAGAAAACCAGATGAAATTTATAATTATATACTACATATAAATATTTTGTTTTAATATTATATTAAATATAATAATGTATTATTTAATACTGTAGATATGCAAACTTGATTTTTACATAAAAGTTGTGTTTCCACACTTTTTATGTTAAATGATAGTTGCGGCATATATCTACAAGGGTGGTCTCGTCACTTGTCGTCCAACGCTGAAACTGCATCGGAACTCGAACCAAAATCAACGGTGCATCGAGTTCTCGCAACAAATCAAACAAACATTACGTTTTCTTGACTTTCTATACACTTCCGCTGTCACATTTTGTGTATTATCGTATTTCATCGTCTCTTTTTTCAATAAATACTTTAATTCTATTCACATACCTAAAATGTAAAAAAATGTTTAACTAAATAATCAAGACATTTCACAATATTTATTTCTAGGTTTAACAAAAAATAGAAACACATTAAGTGAGAGAAATAATGATTTTTGCATTATTAATTATCATTTGTTTAATTATATATTGTTAATAATTATTTATGAGTTAAATTATTGTAATTATTATATGTATAATTATTATTTATTATTGATGTTGTCGGAGTAGATAAATGCAAGTTTAAATTTGCAGAAGAAAAAAATGACGGTATATGCGAGTTATCGATATAAAAAAGGTACCAGGGAGGATGCAAAAATTGGCAAAAGCGACATTCATGTGACGAAGGGCGTCGTTTCTTAATGGATAATTCGCGTGGGAGACATGTGTTAGCCAGACGATGTCTCCTCAAGGTGCATGGGAATGAATATTGTTTTATGAACTTCATTTTACAACCGAGTATGATTACGTCGCGACGTCAAATAGTCAACATACTAACACTCCGGTAGTATATTAATCGTACAAAAAATTGCTTTTATTCTACTAAACATTATACATTTTGAATATCTTTTTTTAATAAAAACATTATACAATTATAAAAAATAAAAATTTTATCAAACAAGTACAATATAGTTTATTTAATAGATTATTAATTATTTTTAAAAAGTGAATAATTCTTTTATGAAACAATTATATAATATTTGAATCACTCGTATAAAATGCTAATAAATCGCATATTTTTTAATGGGTACATCATCTTAATAGTTAGTTATATATCAAACTTTTTGCTAAATTCTTAGAATGAAACTAAAATTAAATAGCTTCCTTATAATTATGTAGATTCATGCACGAATTTTTTGCATAATTTCGTAGAAGGATTGGATCATAGTCGCTGATACTTGGCGCGTGTAAAAATTCAAGGACCGGTTACAAAATTTATCGCA
Organism: Gryon sp. ZL-2020; assembly: GCA_022817425.1. Taxonomy (NCBI): domain Eukaryota; kingdom Metazoa; phylum Arthropoda; class Insecta; order Hymenoptera; family Scelionidae; genus Gryon; species Gryon sp. ZL-2020. The sequence goes on from JABFPJ010004084.1 coordinate 6,408, forward strand.
CTCGTATACATTTTATGGGTGTGATTCATACAGAACATCTATCCACAAAAATCTCAAATTATGTTGCATTATTTCTTATGTTCTGGTAAATGAAAATTCAATCTTTAAGTAAACATTTTACACAAACACATTTTTTGATATAAAAACCAAACAATGTATTACCGTTACATGTAGAAAACATTGCACAAACTTTGACGAAATTGTTTTCCTGGGCGTTTCGAAAATAAAAATGTTGAACAAAGCTCATATAAAGTCGCTTTTGAGAATTGTCCGGAACCGCCCGCAGAGAAAACAATGTAAAATTTCGAGGTAAGACGAAACACATGTGTGTCGTCGTTGCTTCCTCGAATAATGTCTTTACATGGACCGACGTGATCTTTTTTACTCGATGCCTGTATTACGTTCTTATAAACATATATTACGTTCTCCAATACATCACAATAAATTTTTTTTCAATTTTCCTGGATTTTACAGCACCACAAAAACTACAACATTTCTTCATTCAATCCTTCGATGATGAAAAAATTGATTATTGGAAGTACTTATATAATTACTATTTCGTTCTTGAAAAAAAGTTCAAACTTTGATAGTTTATACTTAATGAAATTAATGTTTCCGGTTGTAGATATCGCGTGTGTTTGTATATAATTTATGAAACAACAAATATTTGCTTAAACTGCCATCGAAATGAAAATGTTATAAGCCATAAATAATTGAATCTAAAATATTGCTTTAAATGTTCTATGTTGAATAATATCTTAAATATTATTCACTTGGCTAATAATTTTTTCCAGCGTAAATGTAACATTTCCGTTGAAAAGAATACGACTCCCACTAAGAAATAATACGAGGATGAGTACACATAAGATCTGTCTGGTAATGTCTCACCATGAGGGCGGGTTTTTTTCATTGACTTTACCATGCATACAATTTCTTGAAAATCTTTTCTATTTAAAACGACAATGTAGAAAAAAAATTGCAACCGTCCTTAAATTCAACGACAACGTCATAAAAAACAGTTTAGTAGTAAAAAATATTATATGCACAATTTTTGAAAATACTCATTAGTGCAATATCTTTTTTATTCTAAATCTTCGTCATTGGAACATTCCCGAATAAAAAAAAAAGAATAAACAACTTTTGATCAAAAATACAAATAAAATTTTAATCAAATTTTGATCTTTTAAATTGGACTTCATCTAATCTTTTTTCTATCGATGTTTTATCAATTTGTGATTCAAAGGACGATTAGAATTTAGTAATATGAAATTATGATAAAATAATGATTAATATTTGATCCATGTTATATCCCAAATACAAAATTTATTTTTCATAAATATATTCATATTAGATATTAAGTTGATCATATATTGATCAGTATTTTATGATTAATATTATATCATTTAATAAATATAGTTATAAAAATAAATATTATATTTCTGATATAATCATTATTTTATCATAATTTCTTTTTATTAAAATTTTAATCGTCCTTTGAATCACAAATCGGTCAAATATTCATGGAAAAATGATCAGAAGTAGTCAAATTTAAAGGATCAAAATTTGATCGTAATTTGATTTCGATTTTTTATCAAAAGTTGATCATTCTTTTTTTTACTCGGGTCTCGCTGTAATATTAATATATTGAGTGTCAAAATATATGGAGGAATAATTACATAATTCACAGCAAGATTTAACATGAAATATTCTGTCGTGAACTATGCTAGTTGTCATTGAAGAATTACTCTATGATATTCTCACAACTAGCCAGCTGGCTAGCTGTTCACGCGACTGTATGTCTGGTGTTGACTGGTAATGTGATACTTGCTCACATAATGTCGTGTAACCGAGCACTTTATCTTATTATTTTTTGTCGTACCTAGACAGATCAATATTATTAATGTACACTTTAAATTACTATAACAATTTTTAAAAATCAAACCCAAACTTCACTATGAATAAATTGTATAATGAATTATAACATGAAGATAATAAGAGTTTTAATTAAACATTTAATTAGTACATAGTCATTTTAGATGTCTCTTTTCAGTAAAATTAATTATTTTAACTTGTAATTTTAATGTAAATAATTATTAGATATTAATTGGTTCAAATAATTTTGTGAATAAATGTTAAATTAAACAAATTTAGAGAGTAAATGTATTGAATAGAAAATGTAAAAAATGGCCATTTTAGTCGCCATTTTATATACAACGTTTAATGTTGGAGGTGAAACTTTTACCTGAATGAAGAGGTAAACCGAAGGATATGATTGGATGTTCGAACAGGTATTAAATGTAGAATCTGACTCCGCCTATAAGAATCATGGTGGATCTTCTTTCTTACCTTACAGCGTTATAATAATATTGTTTATATATCCTTTTTATATATATTTTATGTCATCTACATAAATTAATCTTCTTTAATGAACTAGATTATTACTTTGTAACTACTTTAAAAATGTTCAAATTCAATTATTTTATTCATTATTTAAAACTACAAACAAACATTTTTATTGAAAAATATACATTATGAATGTAATTCAATAAAATATGACTTTCGAGACAGGATTAGTTGGCGCCACCATAACTAAAATGTCAAGCAGAACCAGGGCGAAGGTCAACTAATATAATTTCGCAAGGCTAATAAAATCATCCTAAAATGTAGACTTAAAAAATAATATAGAATGCGGCAAATCAGGTTGCTTATAACGAAAGAAAAAAGACGCTTTTATTTAGTAGACAAGGGGACAAAAAGTTCCATCGATGCTACGAGAATTCTAGTAGAGAGAAATATGAGAAGCTTACAGGTCTTGGAAATGTTATCAATGAAGTGTCATCATATTTTGTCAAAAAATGGGATTTAATTAATGCCCGCATGAAATGTAGAATGTCGGACACAAACTCGGGAACTATTTTTTCAGTTTTTTACATCGCAATTAATTTATATGTAAATCCAGCCGTGAGAATATTGAGAGATCTGAGGATCTTTGGGAACCAGAATTGATCAAATGTTTTACCTACATTCTTATTTGACATACTTATTTTTCTAATCAAAAACTTCATTAGAAACAATCATCATTCATACGATTTTCTCTCGTTTTTCTTTATGTTTGTTTTACCCTGTTATTCGTACAGTAGACATTATGGTAATTTATAATAATATTTTCCTTCTGATGTTTGAACTGTATATTTTTGAAACTCAACCGTTATGGAACATTGTTTTCTAATCGCACATTAATTTTGATTGATTCATTTATACTAACACATAGAAGATAAAAATATGATTTTAAAACTGGGAATGATAATTGACAAAATTTGATATTAGCACAGAAAGTGTACCATAAAAAATAAAACATATATTTTAAAGTTGAAAAATGACACGTTTCGATACAATTTTTTATACACGCAAGAGAATGAAAAAATATCAAAACTTTATTCTACGCTTATAAAACAATATTTACTATACTTTTTTCTTCTGGCATAATAAATGTATTGGTTCCATGTTATGGCATATATTTCATCATGTTTCCACACATACATCTGGTCCAAATAACGCAACCAAGTTATTATTTATTGGACGAAAAAACAACAGACAAAATTCAGTTTTCTAACATTTTATGTATAAAACAAACGTACATATATATACCTACAATATTTGAAGATAAAAAACTAGTACCGAAGATCAGAGAAACCGCTTATAAAAATAAAGCGGACCCGAAAAGGCTGCGTCATTAATAGTCGCGATTTCGTTTGTAATTATTTATTCAAAAGAAACGGTCTTTCGTGAGTAGAGTTATCGTTAATGGAACTGCAGACTCCTCCTTTTTTTTCTTCTTCGGAACTGCCTCTGCCCTTTTGGACTCGAAAGCACCGGGCACAACGACGGACAGCTGCTGACTTGATTGATGAAGAGGGCGGACGTCGTTGCAACGTCGTTGGTTCAAGAAGACGAAGACAAAAAAGTTTTCACTTTGTCCTGCTGGTGGGTTGAATCGCGAGGCAGTTCCGAGGTCAAGCTAAATGAGCTCTCCCACCTACCGGACCAAGTTTTGTCTCAGAAGGAAATTAGCTGTCGAAAGGCGACGCGAATCATTTATTCAGACAGAAAGACCGATTACCCCGCAGTCTTCGGTCCAATAAATTGTCGTTCCCTCGTTATTCTTTTGAAATTGCAATTAAGCGACTTGTGAATGAAATGTGTACAAATGATGAGATATTATTTTTTTGTTACTTTATTTTTTAATTACATTGAGAATATTATAGGAAAATTTCAGTTTGTTAGAATCATGAAAAAGTACTTTTTCATTTACTAAGAAAAAAATTTTTAACATTATTTTAAGTATCGAGGGAGCGGGCAAGAAGTGGAACTTCTCGCCCGTCGGACGAGTTAGTTCCACTTCTGTCCGCTCCCGAGGTGCATAAATAGTTATTTTCGTATGTAGGGCGCAAAACATGCATTTGCGCCCATCATGCGAACATAATTTTTTGTTACGAATGCAAAAAAGTGGTCACTTTTCAATACATCTTTCACGGGCGCAAAGTGACTTTTTTCGACCCAGGGTGAGCAAGCGGGCGCAAAGTACATGTTTGCGCCTGCTTATTCTTTGCGCGCACTTGTTAGCCCCAGGGCGATAAAAGTCACTTTGCGCCCTCGAAAGATGTATGAAAATGGCAACTTTTTATGCATGAGTGACAAAAAAGAATTAATATACTGATTTTCATAAGCAACTGACTTTTTTTCATTTATTAAAGTCTCCGGAAATCTTTAGAAATGATTGATTTAATCAACACTTTTGAAAATTTTGTTTGTATTCAAAATTATAATTATTATTATTAAAATCTATTTTTCTATTTTACAGGTAAGTCTCCGAAAACTGCTAATCGCTGTTATTCGTGTGATTGTCGAAACAGGTATTTGTTATCGATATTATATTAAAAAAAAATTATTATATAAAAATTAATGTAGTTTTCGTCACAAATATTAATATGCAACATTTATCGGACATACCTTACGAACTGAATTATAAATTAATGACCATTAGTGTGAACGTTATTAATTTTTATATTAATTCCACTCAACATTTCAAAGATTTTATGCAATTTTTTATTCATACAATTTTTATCTAGAAAGATACTTTTATTCATCATTATTAATAAAAATTATAAAAATGAAATCAATACATCAAAAGACGTGAATTATTGTGTAAGAATTTGGTGCAAACATAAAAATATGTGTCACGTATGATATTAGATCATATCTTTTATTGTAAAATATCTGAAGAGTTGACGATACGAGCGAAGGCATCGACAAATGCTAGTAAACAGCTGCCCAAGAAATTTCAAATCCGGTTCGCACGACTGTTGCTGTCTCTGTTTTTTCTCTTTTTCGTTATGTGAACGCATTTCTCTTTCACATATATTTGTATATATATTTAGATGCAGTTTAGTAGGTTTTTTTTAATTTCAAATCAAAAAACAATTTGTGTTTAAGATAATCAACTTGTTATTATCACTGATTTATGTGAGATTTTCACTTTTATCTCTTATTTAAAACAGTTTTGTTTTGAAATAAGTAGATCTTAGATAGTTTTTCAAGAAACATTTTCAATTTTAAACGTAAAAGTGTAATAAGTGATGATATTGAAATAAATATTAATAAAATTATTTTCGTGTTCAACGTTTCAACATAATATAAATTATAAAATATAAAAAAAAAAAAATAAAAAGTGTTAATAAATAATTGAATCAAAAGTAACTTTAATTCTATTCTTTAGACAATTTAAAATGCTTCATGCATTTTTTTATTTGTAAACTTTTTATGCGGTTAACATAGACGAGAAAAAAAAATTAAAACGGATGCCATAACGATATGCCGTCTGAATCAGAAACGTGCAGAGACGCAACGTCAAATGTACACTCGAACCTTTTCTTTGGATGTTGTGATGAGTGAAACGCCGTCGTCGCGCGGTATCTCATAACCGACGGCAGCACGTTGACATTCCGGTCATCTTACTTTGTAGTCAGTACATTACATATATTTATACGACTTAACATCAACTGTCGTGTCAATCATCATAAATGCGTTGTAGAAATAATGTAAATTAAAATTAGGAATCACATACAGAAGACATTTTACGATACTATTAGCTACAGTATATAATTACATAACGTAAATCCAATTCATTTGAATTTATATTTAAATTATGTATCAATTTTATGCAATTGTAAGTATAATATTATTATATTTTCTTGTATAACATTCACTTATATGATTTTTCCTAAAACACTTTAGTTTTTCGAAAACTTCATAAAAGATAATGTACCGTTTAAGGTACTTTGGTTTGCAAAATTATTTATGACTTATGAAAGATTGATTTAAATCTGTAAATGTCAATGTGAATTTGATTGAAATTGGAAACGAAGTTACTTGAAAGTTATTCAGATTTAAATCAGTAACACTACGTAAGCGTTTAATAGGTTTGAACATAATTCAAATATCATTAATTTCATATTTTATTAAACAAATATTATGAATAATTCTATAGTTTAAATAAAAATTAAAAAAAACTTATTTTAAACATTAGTTATTAAAATTAAAATCTCTAACATTAGCATTGTTTATAATTTAAGAATAAAATGAATAGATCTTGTCATATTCATAATAACTACTAAAAAGTATGCTAATATTTATAACAAGTTGATATAAAAAAATAAAACTTAAATTTATTACGAACACAGCAATACAAGGTGTACTTATTAACTGTCAAAATAAAATTACATAATGCATTGATAAAACTGATTATATAGCGTGAATAAATGAACATATTTTTGGCTGCAGCTTTATATTTTATTATGAAACTTAATTAACTATATGTTTGTACTTGAGAATATGGTACAATATTGTATATAAATAAAGTGATATCTTACAAAGACCGCTTAATTGTATGCGAACAGTCTTTCGTAAGTTTGTACATGTTATAATAAGTTACACATAGCAGGAGTTAATATCTATTAGGCTCATACGTGCAAAGTACAGGCGTTCAAACTCTGACTCTTACATACAAATTTTATTTTGAATTTAAAATTTTTCCCTTTTTTTCTTATTTTTTTTGTCGTTTGTCTCAAATGTTGATAAGACGCTAAAAAATAATTGATTACAGTGACGTTATCTGTACAAAGTGCCTCCATTTCGTGCCTAAGAGAGAAGCTAAATATTTAAATATCATACAAAACGAATTCAACGAACGCATTTTCGTCGTGGATACAAATATGGATATTTGCTTCCATATTAATACAATCATCAATAACACGCATTACCCTTTTTCTCTGCATTTAATAATCAACATTATCAATCCCTCTTGTTTTACCGAATAACAACGTTTATCTTTGCCTCTTTATAATTCCTCACACATTCACACTCGATCATACATATTTAAAATACACCCACAATTAAAATACACTCTAAATAACTACAAGATTTATGTTCAAAAAAATTCGTCTTCACGAATTCATATATTACAATATATACATGATTTAGGCAAGTCCTTCTAACATCATTTTCCCCCCTTTTTTCTTCCTCGACTTAACCTTGATAATCACACACAATCTTGCATCACTAAATTATAATTATCGATTTTTTTCACCGTTTTATAGATTTTTTTACAAGAATATAGTTTCACATAGAAAACTAAGTCTTTATCGTTAATTATGAACAATTTTTTCCCTATCTTTTAGTAGAATATTGTAAAACTTTTTCTTAATTCCTTTTAATCTTTATTTTTCTCATTAAATCTTAACAATTCGCAGGAAAAAATGAACCGTAACTAATATATAGGTGACTACGTTTATGTTAAAAAGTGCGCGTATGTAAACGCGACATTTCATAAAAGTTAATCAAGTGAACACAATTGCCATTCAAAGACACGGCGATAGAGAACGGGAAAATTGGAAAAAACTGAGTGAAAGTCGTTTCTTTTTCTTATACATATAAAAAACATGGAAGAGGCTTGTAAGATAATCTGTGGCTCGTATACTTTGCGAATCAATTATAACTATAATAAAAGCTTGCAGTTTTTATTTTTAAATTATGTGTAACGTTATTTCTTTTATGTCACGTTATTTTTCATGATTTTTTTTTTTTTTTTTTTTTTTTTTTTTTTCTTTTTTTTATTTTTTTTTTTTTTTTTTTT
>JABFPJ010004085.1:0-14596 GCA_022817425.1 Gryon sp. ZL-2020
GGATGTTATAGGGATGCCATACGGAATTCATTGGCAGATCATAAGAGTAATAGGAAGGGTAATAGTAAGTAAGTAAGTATAGTAAAGGGCGGTCATAGGGAGCCCTTAAAGGATCCATAGAAGTATCTCGGGTGGAACCAGGGATTTAGTCCGGACTCATATACGGTCATAGGGAGGATGTCACAGGGTTTTGCCCGGGCGAAGCCGGGGCTTCAGCTAGTATAAATATATATATATCCTCTGGATATATATATCTAGTATTTATATTTTATATATATCCAGAATATATTCTGCAAAATGTATTATACAGTAATATTTATTATATAAATTAGATTTATTATAATAAGTTAAATATATAATCAATAATATCAGTTGCATTAAAAAATGAAATTATAAATATTTTTTTTGTTTAAATATTTTGTTATAAAATATAGGAATTATATATCCTCCATATACCTTTTTTATATAGAAATAAATATCCTTTTTATAAAAAGGCGGAAATAAATGTAATATCCAGGATATAAATTTATATATATTTAGTATATAGTCAGAGATATATTTTATCTATAACATTTTGGATATATTTTTATTCCTGTGGGATAGTGTACCTGATGATCTTTTATTTAGGATCAAATAAACGATAACATAGCTGGCATTTTGTGTGCGGTGATGAAGATGTAATTAAGCTAAGGGTAACCTATCTTAGTAATCAATAAATAAACTGTTACCAGATAGAAGGTCGTTATACAAGAAGAATAATTAGTTCATACTCACTTAAACACAAAATGATCCATCTGTTGTAACCTTATTCACTATAGATATGATGAGGGTATTTATTTTGCATCCATAAAGCTTTACGAAAGTTAATTTATGTAGATTCAACACCTCATTTTTTAAGATCATTTTCCGATAATGAACCACACATCAGTCTATTAAATGTTTTGATTATCGGTTTGAATAAATCATTGAAAGATCCTTACTTGGATCAGTGAATATTACATCACAGTTAGTTTAATAATAATCATCATATAGTTTAATTCAATATGTTTTTTGAATTCTTTAAACATGAGTGGAACATTAATGTTTAAATGAACATCAATTTAAAGACAATTAATAATTCAATTATGTATTCAAACAAAAAAATCATATTTTAATTAGTGAATTATGCAGTTATCTTTAGGGAGCTTGTAATGATGAAACATAATAATATAAGATAATACAATGACACCATCAATCATGAAGCGCACTTTGCACAGACGTAGGTCATTAACATAATATGGCTTCGATATAATTTGAATCATCTATTAATACATTATTACAGTACAAATTAAGTCTCAACTCCCATTGTAGCTTAGAAATAAAAATTACAAATTTAAATTTTGTTTTAACTTGAGATTTATCATGGTAAAATTATAACTTTCAAATTATAATTAAAACTAGCTGAAGCCCCGGCTTCGCCCGGGCGAAACCCTGTGACCCCAAACTTCCTGAAAACTTTCTGACAACCCCCTGAAAACCCCCTGACAACCCCCTGTCAACCCCTGACAACTCCCTGAAAACCCCTCGACAACCCCGTGACAATCCCCTGATAACCCCCTGACAATGCCCTAATAACCCCTTGACAATCCCCTGACAACCACCTGACAACCGCTTAAAGAGAAGGGTTCAAAATTGAAAAAAATTTTTTTTTTCAAAAACTACTTTATATATCGCAATTTTATACAGCCTACGGCACTTTGGAGGATTTCAGCTAGTTGCTCTCAAAATTTGAGCAAAATCGGTTCGGTAGATTTTGCGTGATTGACATACAAACAAACAAACAAACAAATAAACAAACAAACATATTTTTAATTGTATATATTAATATGGATATGGATATATATATAATATATAATTTTATTTATATATCCATATTTATTATGTTTGCGACTGAGCGCAAACATAATGTAGTGTATAAGATTAGTTGCAACGATTGTAATAAACATTATATAGGACAAACTAAACGAGCATTAAAAACGAGGATTTCTGAACATAGAAATAATTGGAAAAAAGATCCCAGCGTATATAATGTTATAACAAAACATCAACTTGAAAACGAACATATGATGAATTGGGAAAAAATTAGAGTCTTAGACAACGAACCGAATTATTTCAAAAGAACGCTTTCAGAAATGTTATACATTAAATCAAGCGATAGATCACTAAATTCACAAATTGACACCGAAAAATTAAGTCGCATCTATGATAATATATTAGCCAGTTAATCTGTATTGATTACATAGTTTAGGCCTTTGTTTACTTTTACCGATTCTTATCATTTCGACTGTATGCGAATTTCGTTACTAAAAACCGTTACTTGTCAAACGCACATATATTTTTACACACATACATTATTTACAATGAATTAATACTCTTGACAAACATGATTATTGTTGAAAATGGACTATTTATTGTAAATAAGTTTTGACTATCAATGTAATCAAGGTATGACACCTTTTCTAATGTAAATATGTGTTTGTGCTAAACGTCTCTTTATCGTATAATTTTGTACAATATATACTCAGTGATTCATAATTTATTATTATATCATGAAATGTATTTCAGATTTACTCCTGAAGATGACCCTAAATGTGGTCGAAACGTCGAATTAAGGGAAAAATAAAATAATTTGACAAAATTATATTATGATATGTCTGTTCAATTGGTCGTAAACACTATATATTAGTTAAAAACACATACAGACGTTAACTCATACATTAATATATAATTTTGTTTCAATACAATTATTATTTTAGAAGTGAAAAATCACTGAATATTAATTAAACATAATAATGAAGCAAATCGCCAAGATCGGGAATTGAACCAAGGATTTTGGCGGTCTTTTATTGTAAGGGATAATTATGATTGAAATTATTATTTTATTCAATTTGGCAGAAACTTCAAAAAATGTATATTTATCGTAAATTCAAGTATTATATCGAGTTCATTCAAGTAAAAAATATTCTTGTTTTATGGAAAATATACTTGGTTCATGAAAATATCATACAAGTATATAATATACTTGAAATGAAACTATTTTTTAGTGGACATACAATTTACACTTTTACAATCATCAAATTCCCAGTGCCATTTTAGTACCATTTTTGTGCATATTTTATTGAGAAAAAATAAAAGAGAAAAGGTATTGTAAAATACCTTTACAATGATTATACTCTCAAACATACTCACTCCAGAGACAAAACTCCCGAGACTCCCGAGAGTATTTTTCTGGCTTAGTAATATTTTGATACGAGAATATGGTTTTTATGACAAATATTTTTTTACGACCAACTATAGTGAGTATGGGAGAACTTTTCTCTGTTTCAAATTTTAGATGACGGTACAGTGATTATGAATGGTTAGCGCTGAAACTGAAATGCAGAAAGCAAATTGAACAATATTGTTATGATTGGCATGTTTTTTTCGCGTTTGCCATATGAAGAATTGACTTTATTTGAATTAAATGTTAAATTTAATTGGCCTTTTCAATTTGTTTAAATCCTTTTTACAGTCTCAAGAAATAAAGTTAAGAATAATATATTTTGAATTAGTTTTGTGACTTTATTCATGTAATACAATTGTAGAATCTAAATGAATAATAAATGTGTATTTTATAAATAATTTCGTTTATGGAGAACAGAGTGAATTATTATGTAAATTAAATGCTGCAATTTTTGAAGCTTATTTTACATATGTGATGTATTTCTAATATCAGAAAACAATCGATTGTACTTCGCAAATAATGTAAGCCGAGACAAATTTTATCAGACAAAAGATATAAGTTTATTCAACGACGATATTCGATAAAGGGTATTTTTGTTTCACCGCATTGTGATGAAACATTTTGGTTATATGAAATAATAAAATATATATTGCACTTTACAACGAAATTATATAACGAATATTGCAAGATGATCATTTATAGACAATTAAAATCGCAAAATAATGACAAGTTTGATTAGAATGTTGTATCACAATAAAGAGCCACTTTATTATCGTAGGGATCGATTGTTCAAGTAATTGGTCGGGTATGCGATCGAATTTAAGAGGATGTAAGGTAGTCGTTACATTCGCTCCATTGATACATTATACGTATTAAATGAAGTGGAATTATTGAACTTTAGTTTTCTTATTATTTCCTAGAACGTTTTATTTCAACGCTGAGACATTTTGAAATATTTCGATCTAAATTATCTTATTCAATGTTAAAGTAAAATGCATAAAACTAGATTATTAAATCGAAACTAATAAACGTTCTCACACTCCGATTTACTCGAAACAAAATCCTTGTTAATAAATAAGTATTAAGTAATAAATATTTGACGAGATTATTCATTGTTGCGTTTTACTTGTAGAACTTTGCATTTCATAAGTATTTCAGAAACTGAACATTATTTTACGCTTAACTTTAAAAGGTTACGTTGAATTACATTAAACAGTGCTGAAAATCTACTAAAAGTACTTGCATTACATGCGACTTATATACTTGAAGTTATTTGCAGAAAACTATGCTCTAATAAAGAATAACAAAAAATGCATAAAATTGCAGTTTAAATTATAGATAATCTATAAAATGTAAATTTGAAAATTCAAATACCGGAAAGCTATAAAAGAAAGTCATAAGTATAATTTAAAAACGAGTCTAAACTGGGATTGTTATCGAAAGGAAAATATTTATTTTCGATATTTACATCAGTTAATTTTGAAAATAGAATGGTTTTTAGCCACTGTTGCGTCAGTTTGCGATTGTTTCTGATTGGGACTTTGCTTTGAGCTGACATGTTAATAACAAATTAATCAAATTAGGCCAGCGGCCGCTCTCTGGGACGATTTTGTTAGTACGAAGGTCGGATCTGAATCCAGCGCACTACGTAACAAAACATTTGACGATAAAGTAGTACCTATAGAAAGCTTTTGCAATTGATGCCTCGAAGAAACGAGACCGTCGATCACTGTCAGAACCCATTCATTCAACGATTCAATATGCAATTTTTGCATTAAGCAAGTAAAAAACGTGTTCAAACATTTTATTAGTTGAATACGTAATTTACACGACAAACTTTTAATATTTTTGAAAAATGTAACCAAAAAGCAACGTATTCTTTCTAAATTTGAAAAACTGGAAAATCACTCAAAATAAATGAATATTCTCTATTTCTAAGTCCAAAGTCTTCCACTTTTTGAATGAGTGAAAAAATTTGGAATAAAAAAAGTGAATATATATTTATTTTGAGAGAATTTGCACATTTTTCAAAATATTGCATTTTAGAGTGTTTGTTATATTTTAATTTTGTTACTATAACAAGTAAGTTTCATTCACGACGTGCATATAAATAGGTCACGCATGTTATCTACCAATATGGCACGTAGTAACTAATAACACCTAACTCGATTTTCAGCTTTGATCTTTGCACGCCACTGAGAAATTACTTGATTTCCATAAAATATGTAGCTGGAAAATTCAATTCAAAATTTTCAAAGTATAGAAATTTGTGAGTAATATACAGGGTTTCTCATTTTAATTTTTCACCTGGAATAACTCAAAAAATAAGCTTCTAACGAAAAAAATGTCTAAAATAAAAGTTGCTCAGTTTGACGAGGGAAATTGATTGCTACCAGTTTTCGAAATTTCGAACATTTTCCTGACGGCACAATCTGATTCTTCTATATAAACTTTGGATCGTTTGTTCGAGAACTTCTAGTGAAATTTGTCGGTAAACGTCTCTAATGCTTTCTTGTATGATATCCGCAGTCGTGATGAGCTATCGATAAACAAGATCTTTAACATAACCCCATATAAAGAAATCAGGTGAAATTAAATCGGAAGCAAGGTCTCCCAAATTTAATTGATCCAAAGTTTCCGTAGAAGAATCAGACTGTGCCGTCAGGAAAATTGTCTACATGTAGAAAAATGTTGAAGATGTTGGTGTGAGAAATGAGTGTTGGACAGCTTTAAGAACCTGAAAACAATCTGCCCTTTTCGGAGCAACGTGATGTGCAAAGTCTGATCGCGCAACTTCTACGTAGTGCACATTGGATAACGCTAATGCCGACGGCACATTTACATACTTCAAACACATTCATAAGCACACAGAAATGCGCGCGCACACACGCATGCATGCACGCACACGAATACACAAACACACAAATTTACAGTAATTTAAAAAAAAATTAAAATAACATAAATACCATTTTTCAAGCGAAATTAGGCATTATAGAAAAAAAATTATCGGTATAAAAGTTGTTTGTTTTTCATCGTTGAATATGAATATAACATAAAAGATATAGGTTTCCATTTAAAAAAATTGATTGACCTTCAAATGACCTTGAAATTGTTGTTCTTATCAAAAACTAATGATACCAATCAATTTCCTTCATCAAACTGAACAACTTTAATTTTGGACATTTTTTTCGTTAGAAGCTTATTTTTTGAGTTATTCTAGGTGAAAAATTAAAATGAGACACCCTGTATATATATAAAATTTGTACGCATTGAAAATAGTTCTTGTTAAATTGCAATTTCGATATTTAAACCGATGGTATATATACAACTGGAAAATTCCATCCATTTTTCTTTCGTTCGATTGTTTTGTCAGAAGTACTGTTGAGATCACATTTATTCGTCATTTTTGAACTCACGTTCGTAAGTGATTTCTCCAAGTGTTTTTCGCCGTGAAAAAATGCGATTATATAGGATTTATTATTACATAATTAATTTAACGATAAAATAAGTTGTTTTAATGAACATTTTATCTTCGACATTTTATGTTTTAATCTGAAGTTTTAATTAAAAATTTATATTTAAATAAAAATTACATTTATAATAAATACAAATATAATAAGATTGTTTTGAATGGGAATCACTTTTCCGTTTAACCTAAATAATATTTGAAACGAAAGAATGAGTTGATGGAGCAAAACAAACATATAGCGTGAGAAAATGCGAAAAAATAGAGCCAGGATCATATAGTTATTAAATTGTAAGGGTCAAATGATTTGGCTAAGAGGAGCGGCAGCTTAATTGTTGGATATTATATTAAAATGCAAATTGAAACTGGTGCCAAAGAGTTGCCGCAACCAAGTCTTGGCAATAGCATCGCGAGTTCTCAATTTACATATCCCAATAGTGTCGATATAAATTCAGTTATCGAATTTTCACTGTCCAACTGGTTTTAGTTGTCTTACTTGAAAGTATCAAAAAAGTCGTTCAATCTATGATGTACTCGTTCATATTAAATACTGGCGTTTATACGCATCAAATATATATTGTTGTATAAGTTTAATTGAACAATATTTGATGTTTTACAAATACCGTTTTAAATTCAAAGTAAATCTGAATAAAGTAGACAAAGGAAAATTAATTACTCAATTACTTACTAATACTAATCGTGAACAATATTTTAATTGTTATAAGTTCTGAATACAACTTTTTCAAAAATGTTATAAATAATTTCATTTACCCACACGTATGAAAATATATTTCAAAAATATTTATGAAAATATATTTTGACGCTAAAACACATTTCCGGAAGAACATTAGACAATAATATATATTTTGGATATATTTTGTATTCAAATATATACAAAATAACGAAAAACTATGTATCAAATATATATGATATTTAAAAATATACATTTAATGTGTATATATTTAATGTATATTTAAAATATTTTTGTTTTTAAAATTTATATTTTTTATATATAAAAACCATATAATCATTTAATTATATACTTTATGCATATATTTTTCGTCTGTAAGGGTAAGATCGCATTTTTGTCAGTTCTACACAAAATTTCATTTTTACTTAAAAGTAATGGTTAATTTATATTCCATTACTTTTCAATCACTCGCAGAATTAAAATGAGTATTTTTTTATTTTTTCACCAATATCAATTAGACCTTTCACTTCAGTGAAAATGTCTTCTTATAACATAAATAGATAAATTTAGAATTTAAAAATGTATTTTTACTATAAATATTTGATATAAATGTAATTTAATTCTTAATTTTAATTAGGATATTAAAATGCACTCAGAATATAATAAAATGTTCCAGAATTATGTTGTGCTATTAGGGTAAATTTTTTATACTGTTATATAACATATATAATACTTATATTTTGTATATATTTCAAAACTACATAAAATATATATTTTATAAAATATAAGAAAATATATAATTTATATATAAATTACGGCAATATATGTAGAATATAATAGTATATTACAGCCGAGGGCGCCACTGCGCCCGAGGCATGTATAAGGTTTGCGCGTCAGTGACAGCGGATCGTAAGTGGAACTAGCAGGTTAGAGTGCCGTAAACGAAGTTTACGGCACGAGACCCTGATAGTTCCACTTTTGTCCGCTGTCACTGACGCGTAAAATTACATTTTACATTTTCGTTCATAAGGGATTGAGTAATGGCCCACGTCTAACCCCGAATTACATTTTACAAAATACATCTCCACGAAATAAAAGGATTATGTATTTTATCTTTTAGAGAAATTTGAAGTGGAGTTGTGAAATAAATCTGAAAATTGTATTCTAATAACGATGGGGTATAGGGATCCCGTTAGAATAGTTTCCGCATGTGTAACTAATCTATCCGTAGGGTTTAACAGTGCCCTGTTCTTATTGTAACAGCCTAACAATTATCTCGGTCGGAATTCCCTGCACGGGAATCCGCCGGACGTATGCACGTACGCCGACCATCCACAAAGCTTATGAAATATCCGTCATAATCGCAACTCATGCATTAGACTCATCTTACAATCTTAATCAACGTAATAATGCTATTTTCATTAGACATCGTTGGCGTTCGTTTTTTTAGTTTTTGTATTAATAAGTTGCATGTTCATTGTCATTTTTATAATTCATACATTCAATTAGTCAAAGTCAAGGATAGAAGTTGATTAAAAAAAATAAAACTTAGCTTAGTTAATGCAATTAAACTCAGCAGGAAGTTAGATTTGATTATATCAGACAGGATTTGCACTCAGTGCATGAAGTATTTGGTTGTTCCAACTACATATTTGATTACATAGTCCGAAATTGTATTAAAGCAAACAAACATGTAGTAAGAGCTATATTTACCATATAAAGTGTATATGTTGTTATCATAATGTTGCTATTAATGAATAAGTTAATTATAAATCGATTTTTTCATTTGAAATTTTAGTATTTGATACAGTTTTACTTATGCATATAACATTACAAACTTTGTAATTGATGTATGGCTGCAATGAGTATACTGAATTTATTTATAGATAGTTGTTCAACTAAGTACATGTGCCCGTATTTAATCGTCAAAGATAATTGTGTCGTATGTACACGAGAATTGTTTAAAATGTAACTGCTTTGATATATTAATTAGGATCGAAAAATATAGGCTGAAAATGTTGATCATTTCTTTCTTAATATCTCAAAAACACGTTACACTATGTCCGTATTAAAAAAAATCATATATTGTCCTTATATTGGTAATATATTTACAGTATATAATATTTTTGCAAATCATATATGTTGTCCATATGAACATTGTATAGACAATGGCACAATATTAGGAATAAGTACTTGCATATTTTTTATATATGGACCATATATTGGCCATATATTAGGACTTACAAAAGTAATTTATTAATCACTTTCTAATTAATGTAATTTTATTTATTTATAGTAAATTAATTTTGTTTCTTTGAAACATTATTATTAAATGATAAATCCAACGAATTGTTACTTTGAACAAAGCGTAATTATATTTCAAATACTCTGAAACTTTCTTTAATAACAAGAACGAAAAACTATACGCAAAGCTATTTGACGTAAATATGTTAGCTTCCGTTTTTTCAGAAAACAGTCATTGCACACAATAATAGTATTATTCAATTATTCATTCTGAATCGTTTATTTATGGAGTTATGAATGCATAAAATAAGTTAGACGATTACATTTACATTCCAAAAAGTAGAGCGTAGTCGAAAAATGGAAGCTGAATCGAAAAACGGTAATGAATTTTGAATACATTGAATAGCAAAAGATTGTTCATCGTAATATTTCGTTGATACAACTTGATTAAGAGAAACGAGTATTGATCCTTGAAAAAGTTCAACCTTTTAAATCATTTTTGACATTTTTATATCCAAATGAAATAAGCTTCGTTCTCTTGGTATTAGATACGAATGGAATGCACAAGCTTTTACTTCCAAACAAAGTAAAAATTTCAAAAACGTACAATAAAAGTTGATGCAAAATGCATTTCTTTTTATTTCCATTTAAAGCAAATAGAATTCAAATTAAATTTCCCTCTTATACATCTGATGAAAATGCAATAATCAAAATATTGGAACTTTTGCAATATTTCGCCATCAATTTTATTTTTTTTTTCGGATATCAAATATATACGAATCATCATATAATTATTTGTAAGACATGCATTACAAAAATATGTTCAAAAACTCACCCATGAGTTGCTTTAGTGCCAAATACTATCTGTTATCAATGTATCGTTTATCAGTCGACATTTCCTGCAAAAATAGAAACAAATTAAGTACATTTGTATGCATCAATTATACATTTCGTTATAAAAAAATAACTTAAATGTATTACAAACGTTGTTTTTTTTTTGTTTTTTCTTCCACAAAAATTGGCACTCCTTTTTCATGAGAGTACTAACAGTAGTATCAAGAGTATTTATGGCCATGCAAGATAAAATTTCATTTCAATTTTCAAGTGAAACGAACATTTAAGATTCCTTTTTTTGCAAAACAAAATCGTAATCTCCATATCGAAAAGTTTTTCAATTCAAGTTTATGTAACATCATCTTATCAATAATATATGCAACTTTACAAAATAAATATCAGTGTGACATCTGTTAAAATAGATATTTATATACTTAAACAAATCTACATTGTCAAACAAATACTGTATTTTTTTATATAAAGAATGTAATATGCAAAATAACGTTTTTCAAAATTTCATTTTATAATTCAAAACAAGCAAAATATAATTATTTCATTGAAATAATTATAAACAAACTGGATTTGAAAATTGTTGAACTCAATTATTTAATAATTTCAAGAAGTAAAGTCGTTTAAATTTAAAATGACTTACTTCAAAACAATTATTATTACAAGCCAGAAATATATTTTAAATAACCTAAGAAATGAAGAATAAATGTGCAGTAATATGCGACAATGATTTCATTTAAGCATTAAGAACTCGAGTGGTAAGATTTTACTATTTAAGAAGATTAGCTCGATTTCTCACTGTAAAATGTGACTACTCTCTCAAATGAACCTTCTTTTATTATTTTTATATTCCCATTCCTTGAAACTGAATTTTGAATAAAAAATTCCTATTGTCGTATCAATAGCAATAATCAAAAAAAGAACTAGAATCCTTATATCCAAGTAAATTGATTTTAATTAAAAAAAGTAAATTAAATAAAATACAAATTTTTGTAATAAAAAAAACTTTGTAATAAAAATGAAACAACATTTGAAGAAAAATTGACGATTTTATTAAACACGAAAGGTTTGTTCTCGAATGGCAGATTATAAGAAATAAAATTAAGTCTCTCAATTTCTGCATAATTTGATTTAATTTAAAAGTTCAGGGAATTTGGTGATCACAGAACAGTCAATTGTGAATAGAACAAGAATTGAATTAGTGGGGAAAGCAAGGGCGAAAAGTATCTGGATATGAGATCGAAGACGTGCGGCTTTGACGAGACTAAATTACAAGCGACATATGAATCTGATTGAAAATACAGAAAAGAAAATGTACTGATACAGTCAAGTGGCTGTAAGCCAAGAAATATCAAACTTTAAATTTGACCGTAACTTTTTGCATGTTTCGCTGTCGCGCATTTCTACATTCAAACATAATTGTTTTTGCATTTGGTTTCAATCCCGGTAAATATACTTTGGTCGGATTAAATTTAATAATATAAATTTTTGATAACGTATTTTATAAATATATTAACAATATATTCACAATGTTATGCCAAAAAAGATACATTTGGAGCATTTCTTTAAATATATCAAAAATATAGGTCAATACACTACAAAAACAATAAGTGTCTCATTTTGAGACATTTTTGATGATTGAGACGCAAAGAACGTCTTAAAATTGAATAAATGAGACATTTTTCGTGTCTCAATCATCAAAAATGTCTCAAAATGAGACACTTGTTTTTGTAGTGTAAAAATATATTGAAAATACATCATAACCCAGAAAGAAATTGCCAGATCTGACAAATAACTCGATACTGGCTCAAATCTGACAGCCGTAATACGGCAAACACAAATGGTTCAGTATAATTTCAGTACAATTCGACCACTATTACCAGTAGAAAAAAGAATATAAGTCAGTAATTCGTTGATTGTTGAAACAATACTTAACCCTCGTTGTCCCAGTACTGGAAACCATAGTCATTTCCAGTACTGGATGAATATTGGCGAAGGACTAATGTACCACAAATACCAGTTGACATGTCATATAAAAATCGTACTGGCTCGTACGTGAATCCAATACTTTGTCGATACTGGTTCAGTACTAAATTTCAACACATTTTTACATAATTTTTCAATACTGACACAATGTTGGCGAAGGATTAATGTACTACAAATGCCAATTGACAAGTAACGTACAAACAGTACTGGCTAGTACGTGAATCCATTACGTTGTCGATACTGGTCCAGCACTATGTATCAACACAACTTTGTTTGATTTTTCAGTACTGGCTCAGTGTTGGCATGATACGAATGAACAAAATATACCAGTAGAATAAATAATATACAACACACTGCTGACTCATGCGTCAAAGTCATACATCGTGGATATAGATTCAGTATTTTGTTTCCAAATGGAAAATTAAAGTATAAGTTAATAGTAGAATTAAAAAATCACTGACTTTACTGAATTCAAGTGATTTCAGTGAATCTATTGAATTAACTATATGATGAATGATCTAGTAATATTTGTATATTGCTTATAAAGTGGTATCTATTGTATATTAGTATAATGCAAGCATTGAAACGTACTGAAAAATTATATAAAATTTTTTCTTCGCAGAATACTGGATCAGTATCAGCGATCAATTCTATTGACTCATGAATCAAGACTGCTTATTTGTTGCTTATAAAGAAGTGTCCGTTGTATATCAGTACTATGCCGGTACCACATCAGTACTGAACATATAACGTACCAGTGCTGGTTCAATACTGGTTTAAACCCAAAGCCAGGAAACAGCTTAAGAAGGAATTTAAAACGTTTATTTTCGAAGGCGTCATAGTCCAGTGGATAAAGTACGAGACAAGTAAGCTGAGGGACCGGTGTTCAATTCCTACTATCAGAGGACATTGAAAATGCTAAATTATACCATAAATAACTAGAAAATAAGTAATAATAAGAAAATCGTAATTAGAATATTAAAAAAAAATATATAAATGAAAAATATGTAAAAAAATATTATAAATTATTTTTTTATAATAAAAAAAATTCCTACCGATTTCATTGTATTTTCGTATAATACCAGTATTAATCGAGTAATAAATCAGTACAATACCTATGCTGGCACAATTGTATTACTGTACTATATCGGTACCTAATCTACTAGAACTTTAGTTTACCAACATTGTGCCAGTATTCATCCAGTTGTTCATCAGTACCAAATTTGTATTGAATTAAAGCTGGGCCATAGTCCGACTGGCGTTATCATTCCAGTACTTATTCAGTACTGCAAATCTGTAGAATTGATGCAGGTTCAGTAATACCTGCCAGTATTGGCAAATCCGGCAGCGGTATTGTGCCAGTATTGGGCCATATTGCATTTTCTTTCTGGGAAATATATTATACATCATGTATTACATGATCTATTATACATATATGTATTAAAAATATTTTATAAATATATTATGAATATATTTTTATAGAAGAAAATATTAAAAATACATTAACAATACATTTGCAATATATTTTTCATTTTGCTAGAGAATAATTATCAAAAAGGTATATTTCACAGTACATTCAAAAATATAACAATCAGACATTGTAAATGTAGAAACTTAATTTTATGGGAAGAATGCCTGTCATTTGTATTGTATTATATCAAGCAATCAACAAGATCGAGTGTCAGTTGAATGCACGATAAAACTGTTACGTGTTGTTGCAAACTAGTAAATACATTGATTTAATTCGTCATTATTATTATTACTATTTTCGCACGTTACACTGTTCCAACATTGAGATATGCATCTCGCTTGAATTCTGGTTATTATCATTCATATTCTTGTACATAACCTCTACAAATGAACAAATAATGGAAGTCGTTATTTTCACTCTCCGTATGAGATTGTTAGAAAAACAGTATAAATAGTTTTTTATACATTATTAGATCGTAAATTTGAATATCTGCATTTTGTATGCTTAAAAAACAATCTAGATTGTAGTTTTACTTTTTTTGAAGATGCGTGATAATTAGGTTAGATGGCAGGAAAATTACTGATCGACTCATATTATTCATGAATAATTTAAACATAAATGTTATTAATTAAT
>JABFPJ010004086.1:0-14596 GCA_022817425.1 Gryon sp. ZL-2020
CACAATTGGTATAAAAATTTACCTTATGGGAACATAATCTAAAGTATAAAAATGATAGATAATATGTTTCTAAGAAATTTTATTCTTAGATTTCTATCTTCTTAGAAAAAAACAGATCTAAGTCAAGAACTACTCGAAATATTCAGAAAAAGATAACTACTTTTTTCATTAAAACAAAAAGGTTTAAATGAAAAATCCAAATTGCATCGTTCCCAACTGGTCTTCTGACTTTTGCCAACCTTTATTTCTAACAGACTTCTAATAGACCACTTGAGCGATGAAAGAAAATGTCAACCGCGTCTTCTTCTTGTTTCCGAAAGTTTTCTAATTATCGACGCGATAAGTGAAAAAAGTATCCATAGAGTGATGCGCGCCGAACTTTTTGCAAAAGTGAAATGCATTCCATTTTTTTTCTTTCTCTTTTTTTTCCTTTTATTCACATGAAGGCCGCGACGGTATGGCTTGCTTGATGTCGGACTTGTAACTCTTCGAGTGGAAGTTTGCGGCTGCAATTATAACGGAAAAGTGAGAGTGGTGAAAAGGTGTCGTGAATCTGTCCAAAAAAGGAAATCGATTTTGGCGACGTTTACCTTTTTCCTCCTCCCAAAAACGTTGGCGATTATACAAATCGTTTGGATAAAGTCCCGGTTAAAAATTTCCAGTTTCCCTGGCGCGCAAGCTTTTCGAAAGGCAAATTGACGCTCGTTTGTCCCGCATACGACACTCCACTTCGAAACGATTTCAGCCAGAACGTGCCTCTACTTCATCGGCTTTATCTGCCGTCAGTGCGGTCGCAGGTTGCCTAGAAAAGAAACTAGAACTCGTTTCACAAATTACCTTGAGTAACGCCAAAATCCGTGGATCGGACCGATAACACTTTGAGAGCAAATGCCTGAAGAGAAGGAAACTTACTTCGAGATTATGGAGAATTGAATGAGTTCGTGATGAGCGGGATCAGTGCTAAGGAAAACGAATCGATGCGTGAATCACAAGCATATTGATGAGATTTCGATCTATCATGGTATATTCCGATAGTCAAATAAGAGATGAACCAAAATTTGCTACAGAATGAAAATAATTATTGAATTTGTTATCCAAATGCACTTAAAAAGGTTCGTTTGACTTACGAGCAAATTATTTTATTTCAGTAGTGCAATCTATCTGCATGGATATTTTCTAGTGAAAAACGATTCTTTTGACGTACAACACCTTTTCTTCTTATTACAATTTTGAATATATTGCAATCCAATAAATTCCTAATTCAAATAATAAATTTCAAAAAAAGAAAATAATTCATATGTCAAAAATTGCTATCAAGAACTGAACATTTATAATACTTTTTCTGTATACCCACACGGTCGAAAATATATCCGAATATGTACCCAGGATATATAATCTATATTTTGTATATATCCAAAATATGCACTAAGACAAATATCATTGAAAGATATACACATTATATATAGAAATAATATAAAATATATACCTCTAATAAGATATATCTTTTATAAGATACATACAATACTAAAACTTAGATATATATGTTAATTTATCGGCAATAAGTTTAAAGAAGTGTCACACACCAAAGGTACTAGAAATTCGAAACACCTGAGTTCGATCCCTAGACCCGTAGATTTTTATAAAAAACAAAATAACCTAAATTAATTATAATAAGTTATTTGGCCCAATTTTGAGACGTTCATCGGCAAACAAATGGCACACGATTGGGCTATTCAAGACATTTTATGGATTAAAAGCTTAAACGAATGTGGAAATATTTTTAATAGACCAAAATTAATAGAGTCTGAATACAGTAGACCAGTTTTATGGCAACTGTCTTTTAAAAATGAATAAGTTAATGTAGGTTGGCCGGCGATTGGTAATGGCTTGGCATGTTATCATTTTAAATTGTAAAATGACAAAATTGCGCAAGACTGGGCCACAGATGGAACGCTATTGGTTCAATTTCTAGTATTTTGCAAATTATAATAATCTGGACAAGCTAAGCTTGACGTCATATTCGCAGACAACAATCGATATTTATCTTGTTCCAACATTAGCCCAACAGTCGGTAAATCATTGGTCAGCGACTGGGCCATTCAAAATATTTTACGACATAAAAACTCATAGAAGTTGTTAGATATATTTTATTAGAGCACAGACAATACAGTAAGGCTATTTTATACCAAAAGACACATAAAAAATAAATTCATAAATATTGGCCCATGACTGCATAGGCTTGGGCCGAAAAAGGTTTTAATAGTAGACTGTTTTTTTTAGTGATTTAAGCTTAATAATTGTGATTTCAATTTAATACTGCAAATTTTAAAATAGTTTCATTTATATCTTGTAACTTATGAGCTTTAAAATATATTTTATTTAAAAACAATATATTAAAAGTATTTATATAAATGGGCCAAAGTTAATCATTATTACATTTGGATATTTAGCCAATCCTGGTTATTGATTGGCAGCTGACGATTGGCAAAACTTAGCCGATACTGTGCCAATTGTAAATTTCTATTAGGGTGTATTTGATAACATCAATTCCAAGACAAAATACAATTTACAATACAAGACAAATACTTTTTATATTTAAATATTTTGAAAATATATATCCATAATATATGTTTTACATATATGCAAATTGTTTGTATTTGGCCAGAGACACTACCGTGTTTCTGGCCAAGTACAAAAAAACAATCGTTTTTGTGCGGCCAGCACTGTATATATCTTTTCTATATAAAAAGCGGCAATAAGTATAACATCTAAGATGTATATTTACATATATTTAGTATGTATACAAAAATATATCTTGTCAACATAATTAAGATATATTTTCGAGAGTGTGGGTATTTCTTATTTGATGTACATTTTTTCAAGCAGATTTTCAAACCTATTTAATGGTTTAAACTTGGACAGGAAAAATCTCGACGTTCAATTTGAAGTAATTGCATAGAAAGCGAAAAAACGACCACAAAAAAGATTACCAGATGCAAGGCATTTACATAAAGAATAGGCCTTTTATTTCAAAAGCAGCAGGCTTTTTGTTCTGTCTTATTCGTACCGCCAAAAAGAACAAACCATATTCTCTTTTCTGATGCACCCGTTCATATTTCTTTATTTCGCTTCCTTTGCTACCATTTTTTTCTCTTTCCCCTTATATTTTTCTTTTCGTCTTGTCTCTCGATTTCATATCTTTCATTCAATTGCAATAACTGATTTGCATAAAATTGTTGTAATTTCTTAGTAATTGAATCGAAGGAAAGAGAGAAAGAGAGGGGTTAAAAAAAGACGTTAATAGTTGAAGTGAAAAAAGTTTATGTCAAAGAAAAGGAAGACAAAGTCGCGGGATTGCATTGTTGACACAGAGGGAGCAGGTGAAGGCGAGACTATTTGTAGTGTTCATTTTGCCGCTAGTCGCTAAATGAACCTCGATCGCTGTCATTGAAAAAGAAACTTTCTCTTGTTTCTCTATAGTATCATCGGTATAAGGCTCCAAACGTTATGGTGTTGATGTTATTCGGTTTAAAAATAGCTCGAAAACATTCGTTGCATTCTGTAAACGCGTAAAGAATATGAAGTATTAAAGAGGGACAGTAAGAAAATGTAATGAAAGAAGGTGCTGAAAAATAACTTACAAAAACAGCAGAACATCTAATTTACAATCATAAGGTAGGGTAGTAAGCTATGAAGAGCTAAAGAATACTCTGTGTCATTATTAACTTAAACCACTTACACACGTAGCTTAGTAATGCTTTAACGAGAGAAACTCGAGCGACTTTATGCATAGTTGTAACTGCATATATACGTAGATTCTCCAGCTGCAAAGTAAAATATGAATACGCAAAAAGCAGGGACATTGTTTGGCCATTAGAAGAAAAAAAAGTAAAAGTAAAAAAACAAGAAAAAAAAGTTAAAGAAAAAGAAAAAAGATAGTCACAGATGAAAGTAACGATTCGATTAACACGACGTATTCGTTAATTTGTTAATTAGAACATCTGCGAAATAAAAATGCAAATCATCATGTGTGCGGTAATCACAAAATGTCTTGGAATACCGAGCAAATACCGCGCGTAAATTGCAATGAAGTTTTTCTTTCCTACAAGTTCCATCATATATCTCGTTTGCTTGTTTTTTTCTTTTATCTGTTTTTCCTTCTTTTTAAAGGTAATTATATCGAAACTACGCCAGTGCTTTTTTCCTAACAACTCCTCAACGTCATTGTATTTTCACGTGCAGTACAACCGTAAATTTGTCAGTCGTTATAATAACGAATTTTTTATGACGCTTGTTATAATGATAATAATTTGTCCTAAATAAAACAGTTCACGAATTTGCACGGCTATTGAACGTGACATTTTTCTGGCGCATGCAACTAGCAAATCGTTCCAGCGCCACGTGAATTAACATATTGCTGGTATGTCTGCGCCGTATGTCTTATCCCGCGAGTGCGACAGAAAAACGTAAATTCCATTCGAGCATACACTTCTTCATCCAGAATATATACGTATAAAGTTTCGCAATATAATTAGGTACGCGAGCGAACGAGACTTGACACGTTTTATGGATCACTTCGACTCAGATAATGTACGTGGAAATTTTTTACTAGAAGTTCCACGTTTACTTCATATTTTTGGCACTTAAACTTGGAATTTCTACGTTTTACGAGCAAGCGGCTGTCAAAAAATGTAAATAAAGCTATAATACGATATTCAAAAAATAAATTGATTAAAGAAAGCAAATGTCAGTGATCAAATACATATGATTCATTAATCTCTGGAAAACAGGAAGCCAGTATACCGATTCAGAAAAAAGGGGAGCATTTTTGTCGATCTTTCCTATGATGATTACTGAAAAAATTCTATCATTTTAAATAAAAAAAGTCGCTAAACACTGCGTTCTCTAAACTGTCTATTCAAACTTGACTATTCAAAATAATTTCTAGCAAGATATTGATTACACTAATACAGATTTTAAAAATTAAGCAAAGGCTTATTTTATTTATTCAGCTAATTAATTTTAGGATTTATCCATTTTTATTCATAAAGATTCTTAACACTCATCTCAGAAAACTTCTTAAATCCTACTAACATATAAATTTCGCTATATGTTTGTCTGCTTATCTGTTTGTTACCTCGTATCGCAAAACTATTAGCCCAATTTACTCCAAATTTTGAAAGTATGTAGTGTGAAAAGTCTAGATGACCGCTATATAAATTTGCGTTTATATAAAAACTTTTAGGAAAACAATTTTTTACCACCCCTATGACTATCCCTATGAACATCGCTATGACCATCCTTATAAAGAAAGAAAAATAAGAATAATAATAATAAAAAACAATAATAATAAAATTATAAAATGAATAATGACAATAATGAATAATACATTTAATAATTATTAATTTACTTATTAAATCATTAATTTTACAATTTAATATTAAAAAATTAATAACCGAATTGAATTTAAATTAATATAAATAATTTGATGATAATAACTTTATGTGACTTCACTGTTTATTATTATATGATATAACTTTGTAATTCATTCATATAAAAATTGAGATCTGGCTTTATATTAGCGTTTGTAATCTGATTAAATTAAGACTTTTTTTTAATTTAAATAATGGCTTAAACTTTTTTATTTTCATAATGATTTTTTAGTGATATATTGTCGTGTAGTAAAATTGTATGAACCTCGGATATGTAAAATGCCTACAGGAAGAAGAACTCAGCTTGACAGGAGTTCTGACAGTTTCATCGTATATTAAACTGAGTTTCAAATTTTAAGCAAATTATGCAATTAAATTTATAACATTAATGTAATTTTTCTTTATAAAATAACTTTCACTTAAAACAACTTTTTTGTTTTAATTGTTAAGTCCTAATTATTTTCTCTTTTACCTGGGCAAAGCCGGGGGCTAAACTAACATATATCTACTACTGAATCGAATGATCACTAAATTTTATGTTCATTCGAAATACTTAAGTTAAATTTCTTCTTTTTCATACGAGTTTGATGATGACGATAGAAACCTCTATCAGATGTACAGGAAATAAGCACTTTCGAAAAAATTTCACAAGCGAAAATTCGGAATCAATAATTGGATCAACAAACTATTCCGACCAGAAAAGCTGTTGTCAAGTTGCGGAACAAACTTTTCCTCGATACAAATACATTTTGAACGACTATAGAAATTGCAATATCAGAATACTGAATGACTATTTCTTCTACTTAATTCGTCTTTTTAATTATTCAGATGGCAATAATTAAGTAATGTGTTTAGAAGATATATGATAGTTTTGTTTCAATTATTTAGTAACTAAAGAATAAGATCGGGTGTTTATTAATGCTATAACAAAAAAATTTGAAACAAATCTTTTTAATTTATGTTTTATTACAAAAATTAATATTCAGTAGTACCAAATACATACAGAATTTGATTTAAGTAATGTAAAAAAGTTAGCCGTGTATCTTTTACAACATTTTTATTATATTATTTTTATTTTTTAGTAAATTGTTAAGTTAATTTCGTCTGTTTTTTAGTTTTCAACTCAAAGCTTCGAATGTAATTTCGGCAATAACAGACAAATTGTGTTTTATTAATTTTTATTTTATTAATGACGACGTTTCGATCTTTGAGTAGATCCTTTTCACGTCTATATTATTTTGAATTATATGCTTTGTAGGAACATTATAATCGGATTATATTAACAAAATATAATATTTATTGTTATTTATAATAATGATAACTTATAAATTCTATGACGTAATATAGCTCCTAACTGAATCCCTGGCTTGCCCTAATGGCCTACTATGGCCCTTTTATGTACCCACTCAATGAGGGTACTCTTATGACCAATATAAAAAATAAAAACTATGTTTTTACATACAAATATACAAATATACAAATATATTTTTATGTTTTTTGCAGAAATCATTATTAAATTAAATTATAATACCGCCGACGTCTTTTTTAAATTATCATAGATTCGCTATGTTAAAAGAATTTTAAAATCTGTCGCGTAGATTAAGCGTGATACTTCGACTATATTATTTAAATAATTTATATATATTAATAAGAATAAAAATTTATAAATAAAAAAAAATATGATTCATTGTTCTCTTTAATGTTTTAACATTGATTTTAATATGAATAATAATCGAAGTGGTAATTTTTTCTTCAAATTTTTTCCTGCATAATACTGCAATTTAATGCTAGAATTTAATACTAGAAATAGTTATATATAAATTCTGAGTTTTCGAAGGAATTTCTCTAAATGTGATTTAGATACTTAGTTACATTTTTTAATATAATGCTTGATAAATAAATAAACAAAATTCCTGTTTAAGAGAATATTCTAAAATTGCATAAATATTTGTAATCTTTTTTTACTTTTGACGAATGAAACTTAAAATAATGTATCTTTGCATAATTTCTTTCATTCGGTTTATGTATCTTTATTTTTTGGTTATATTCTCTTTTTTACAAGTTTACTTGTTTAATTTTTATGATTCATCGATTAGAGTGCACACGAAAATTCTTTAGTAAGCCACAAATAAATCTATATACTATGTCACATCTGAGAATTTTGCACCATTCTGCCACTGGCATATTTCAACTTAAACATTTTACTGAAAATTTACGAAGTTTTTTCTCAGGGTTAATGCGAAAAAGCTATTCCTTGCTTACAATGTTAGAAGATTGTATACAATAACTTAAACATTTTTAACTTACAAGAAAACACTGAGTAATTTTGTAAGTTTTTAGAATATTTGTATCTAAACGATATAATAAATTAATTAAATAAATAAATTTATTAATTTTACCAAGTATACAAATTGTTTGAGAAATCAAATGAATTATTGCATAAAAATGCAATATGAATATAATTTAAAAAAATAAAAAGTTTAAGAAGCTTAATACTCATACAGTTTTTATTTTGTTGCATACTTTTTCAATAAATAATTGTTGGTAATATACGGAATAATGATTAAAATTGATATGCAAGAATGTATGGTATATATTGGATTTACCCGTACGGAAAAAAATATAAGTCAAAATATATGTCAAAATATATAACTTTTTGCCGCTAAAATATATTTAAAAATATATTTCAAATATATTTTTTTATATGTAAATATAATTTTGCATATATTTTACAAATATATTATTACTTATATTTTTACAAATATATCTCAGAAATATATTTGAAATATATATTAAATATATAACTTTTTGCCGAAAATATATGTGCACATATTCACATATATTTTTGCATATATTTCGAAATATATTTTGTTCCGTTAGGGTATACTATTTATTTTTTATTACATTCACTATAGTTAATGAAAAAAGTCTTGCAATACATATATTACTTTCAATATACATAAATTTCAATCTTTGTTTATCTGTTTGTTTGTCTGTCTGATTTTCTGTTTATCTGTCTGCCATCTCATCACGCCTAAAGTACTGAACCATTTTAATTCAAATTTCAATGGTATATTGCGTGATTCAGGCAAATATCATAGTCTATACTGATTAGCAATTACATTAAAAAAACAAATAACACAAATATCACACATTTTTTGTGTCAGAATGAGTCATAGAAAGGGAGGGGGGGTTCATAGGAGGGTCGTAAAGAGTCTGTAGGGGTACTTCGGGTTAAGCTAGGCTAGGATTCTTACATGGTCATAATGTTATCTATTATTTAAGATAAAGCGGCATACTTAAAGTAGATATTAAATAAAACATATTATTTGAAAAGTGTACTTTTGCAAACATATAATCGTATGTAATTTACTTAAAAGCGATAAATGTTTACAGCGTAAAGTGCGCATTTCATAATTTAATTTCTTGTATATATGCACAATTGAGTTGCATCAAAATTGAAGATCTTTTTTATTTCGAACAATTCGTAGGTTTGTGTGGGGTAACGTTTGCTCACGTCGCGGTCGTCTTTATTGAGGCCGCCAATCTATTAGGGTGAGCCAGGAGAAGGGCGAAAGCTAGAATTTATGCCGCGACTACAAATCTTGGTCTTGGCTTGGCTCGGCGCGCCAAGTCGAACAGTCGTTTCCAAACTACGAGAGAAGCTTCCTCATACTAGGCACAGTTCTGGAGTACTAGTTTCGCGGTGCGCATTCCAAATCTATCGATTATTCGACACAAACACGTCCATTAAGATATCTACGAATATTTCGCACGTATCTTTATGCTATAGCCCCATTTATTCGACGAAACGTTCCTTCGAAAGATAGAGATAGAAGGAGTCTTCCTTTCACGGTAATCAAATTCGCGCGAAACTGCACGTAAATCCGTAAACGCGAATAAATCCTAATCGTTGAATTTCAAAGGTTTTGCGTTCGTACATTTTTGCTTGAAAATTCGATCGCTTAAAAATGGGAGGAAAAGAAAAAAGAGAAAAATGGAAAATTTTCCGCCTCGATATCTGCAGAGACGAACTTTATTCAAACTCGATTATGAATCCTGATGCTGCTGCTTGCAAGAAGTTCAACTAAACTGAATTTGCCAGAAATTATGCGCAACTACACTTGGCACAATCGTCTTAGTTTCTTCGATCTTTATATCTGATTGCCGGTACTTAAAATTCCGCCAAAATTGGCTATAAAAGATGACCCTTAAAATCGTTGATCTAAGAAGAGAATACTCTGATCAATATGAGTCCTAGGTCTTGCGGTTGACGCATGCATCTATGGTAAAATATAAATTCATTGAAAGTGAAGCATAAATTAATACACGTTATATATGAAATATTATGAATGTAATATTGAAATATATTTTTAATTAAAATAATTAACTTAATTACTTAGCCCGATTCATATGATAAAGCCACATTAGACTTTACCATTTCATAATGTTGAGAGCCTAGTCAAAATGCCTAATTTTGTGTTATGTAAAATATTGAATTTTACATTAAATGGTGTATGAATTTTGAAATCAATATGACATACCATTTGAATATTAACGGAAATCTTCAAGAATAGAAAAAAAACTACAATAATTTTACTTATTTTTTATTTATTTATCTTTCGGGTTTTATCGTTTGGATATTTCATATTAGAAATAACAGAGTGATTTTCAGTTCTAGAGCAGTAGAATATATACACTCTAATAGAACATTTTCAAAAGTCAAAATATAAAGAGCAATACAGAAACTGGACATCTATTCAAAACTTGACCGTGACACTACGTATATATTTGTCACGTTAAAGTAAATGTTGAATACTGTAGTAAAACTACAGTATAGAAGCCGAGAAATTCATGAATTATGTGACCCAAATGGGTAACATAAAAATGGAGTTCGTCTTCATGTCGACTTTTTATATAACGACTGGATCAACAGGCGGGACGATATATAGAAGCCCTTTCGAAAGATGGAAAGAGGTTACGCAAAGTTTTCTCGAAGACAGAATTCCATTCGATAGCGTAGTAGCTGTTGGGAAGTTTAGGTTGGTTAGGTGGGTTGAAGGCAAAGAAAAAGAGGGTCGGTGGTGATGTCGGTGGATAAGTAGTGAACAAACAGTCGTAAATAATCACAAAGTAACCCTTTTCGCAGAGGCTCAAATGCGGCCTTGCATAGTGGCTGACTCGTGGAGGTAAAGTCAATGCAAAAAGCAAGTGAGCGAGAGCGATAGAAGAAGTAGCAAACCACCATCCCAAAGATTACACAGAAACTTTAACGGTCTCGGTTACTTAGCTCTCTTGGCTAAAATGGGCGGGTTTCAAATGGGTGGTGATACTCACCTAGCTTTATTAGGACTGATAATGTTACCGCCAAAAGCCAGAGGGAAATTAGTCTTATTGAAAATTAGCCTTCTGAAAGAGGAGTTGAGATTTGCTTTTGTGCCGTCTTTGTTATTCATCTACTTTGATGTATAAATTGGGTTTGTTAATAGCACGCCATAAATCCGCATGGAATTGTTAGTGCAAAATGTAAAAAAAGCAAAACGTTTACGTCGGACTTTTTACGATTTTTGCACGCGAATATGAAATTAAAAATTGGGAAACTTTTTAAATGTATATGTGGTACAGCATTAAATTGGTACTAATTGTCCTGTAAAAAAGAAACTTTCACGCGCCTATACTTAACAAAAGCAGTACGATTAATTGCACTGTCGAGTAAGTAGGTCGTATTGTTCGTCGAACATCCGTAACCCTTATTCTTGTCCTTTTAAGTTTGGCTTTTCGAGTTGTCTAATGAACAATGTCACATTGCTAACGGTTTTATTCACTGACTTTCATTATACTTTGTCAGTATTTTAGCTCTTTTTACTTTAGTTTCCATATTATTTACGAAGTATTTGTTGATAATTTACATAGATGCATTCTTTATGTTAATCAATTTATATCAATTATCTTACTTAGTGATAAATGCGTACATAAATTTTCTTCAATAATAATGTTCTTTTACACATACATTTTTATTATTTTCGAAAATAAAAAAAAAGGAAATGATCATTTGTATTTTTTATCCGCAAAATAGGAAATGTTCTTTTAATTACTTACTATTTATAAGTACTTATCAATCTCTAATTTATATTTTTTGAATGTATTATTGTTTCGACATTTCAGTAATTTATTATTTTAATATTAAATATTTGCACTTTGCATAGCAGAACGTAAAGTCCCGTATGGAAAAAAATATAAGTTAAAAAATATGTCAAAATATATAACTGTTTACTGCTACAATATATTTGAAAATATATTTCAAACATACTTTTTTTTATGTAAATATATTCTTGCATTTATTTTACAAATATATATTTTCATTTTCACTTATATTTGTACAAATATATTAAATATATAACTTTTTGCCGAAAATATATGTGCACATATTCACATACATTTTTCATAGGGGAGAGTGACCTACAGTGAGACGGTCCAACAGTGGGACATTGCAAATAATTTTAAAAATATTTAGGACTCAGAACTGTTTTTTTGATAGTAGCAAATAAAAAGTCAATTTTCAATACCAATATATTGTATAGTGATGCTTATAAGCATCACTATACAACATATTTGTGATGCTTATAA
The DNA here is from genome assembly GCA_022817425.1 of Gryon sp. ZL-2020. Lineage (NCBI taxonomy): Eukaryota > Metazoa > Arthropoda > Insecta > Hymenoptera > Scelionidae > Gryon > Gryon sp. ZL-2020. Next base: position 12,060 of record JABFPJ010004086.1, read on the forward strand.
GCATCACTATACAGGTTTACAATAACTTTAACATTTAATTAACAGTTATTTTGATTTATTTCTTTAAAAGCATGCAAACTTCCAACAATGAGTAACATAAACGTTCAATTTTATTCATTTTATTAATTTTATCATTTAATTCAATACAAAAATTGTTAAAAGCAATTTTCTAGAAGAAATTTTTTATGTTGTCTCACTGTATGGCCACAGATGCCTCACTGTAAGTCAAGATGACCAACAGTGAGACAAAGTGCATCAATAAAAAAAAGTGGATGTTTTATATTACAGTACTTCAATTGTCACTATAAAATTCATTTAGAATAGCTGAATGATACAGTTTTATGATAAAATTGAAAATAATGTGATTTCAATAATGTTTTAATTTTCCAGACATTATAAAAAAAGTGTCTCACTGTAGGTCAGTTTCCCCTATATTTCCAAATATATTTTTTTCCGTTAGGGTCTAGTCGAGTTTTTACGGGTTTTCCCTATAAATGCATAAAAAACATTCCATTATATACTAGAAGAATATCTTATTTTCATTAAATCGCTTTAAATTAGCATACTGTATATTGATATTTAGCATTTGTTGATATTAGCATGAAATCATGCTAATATATAACACATTTTTTTTGTTATACCTGTATGAGAACAGGAATTCTTAGCACATATTATGATGAAATAATACATTATGTACCATAACGAACTAAAAATAGACACACATACACATACATACGCATACGGTGTGAATAATCAATAAATAATTATTAAATATATATAAGTGATATGCGGAATACTTCGGATCGTGCCAAAATCCAAAGTATTTCCGAGGTTTTGTTTTGTATTAGTTTTGTATAAAGTCTTTTAGTCAAATTAAGCCGAGGTTTTTTCCGCGGGACTGAGTAAATTTAAATTGTCATTGCTTTTACGATGTACTAACTTTAGAGAATACTTTACTTTAGAGCTATCATATATATATATTATGTATAATATGTTTAAAAAAATAAATAAAATAAAATATGAAGCTTCATTGTTAACAATCATAGTTTTGTCTAATGAAATGATGCTTATCTTAAAAAAGTAAAACCGATTAAACAGTATTTACATTATATATTTGGAAAATTAGGTATTACGACTAAATTAAACGAAGGTCGTTTTATAAAAGAAACAATGACAGTGAGATATTTTACAGGAAGGTGAAGACCATTAGCAAAGAGAATAAAAAGTGATAAGTGGGTGAGATAGAGAGGCTTAAGCGAGTATGTAAGTGTACCAAAACTTTCAAACGAGTCTTAAAGAATTTATCTCTCATTCATATATAATAATTATGTTTACATATATTTTCATATTGAATATATATACATATTTTTTCTGCTTCTTAAAATTTTCTATCATATATATTTTTCTAACTTCTTTTTCCTCAATATTTCATCTTTTTCAAAACTACTTTTTATTATATTTGCATATTCTTTTATATCTCTTTACTATCATGATTATTAGTTAACATTATATTTTTTCTTACTCATTTGTGTTACATTCAACGCTGTATTTTATACACTCTTCAATTTTCTATATTATTCATTCTATTGCGTACAATAACTTGTGCAGTGATTTCAGTCTCCTTCTTTGTAGTTTTATCATAATATATTGTAATATGCATAGAATTTCATCTTTGATGAAACGTATTGCAGCATTTAATTCACGTTGATTATTTGATATTCCTTAAATTATGAATAAATCAATTTCGTCGAAAATGCGATGAAGTAGCTTAATTATTTCTAAATGAAACAGTAATTACATGATAAAATAAAATTATTCTTAATATAATTTTATATTGTGTAGATAAACTTTATAAAACGTATATTTTTTTACTGTTTAGTCTTAAGTATAGTACTTTACCGCTTATATATTGATTATATTAATTATAACATTTTATACGTTTTTGTAATTGGGATACTCCCATTGAAATAAATAAATAAATAAATATATGAGGTTATCATAAGTTAATTTTTAAGATATGTTTGTAAATAATGAAAAATAGTTAATGCTATTCAGCGTCGAAATTTAGCTTCTACGTTTCCTTTTAACGTAACTATTATTGGAAGCTATTTATCAGAAGACTAAACCTAATGCACGTTTGTTTTAATCTTTATCCATAAAAAACGGCTTAACTGAATGATTATTTCCATTTTCTATGCTATGCAAGAAAAATATATGTTAAATAATTGTTGACATTGAAAAAAGCGAAAATTTTGGATAATTATAGGGCCTAATATTACAGTCCAAGAAAATGTACAAAATGGTCCTTAGGCATAGGACTTATAGAAACTAAGATGAAGTTAAATTTCGACTCAGAGTAAAATTATTTTAGAAACCTAAATGAAGAATATAAATGCATAAGTATGATTTTATAAATAGAGATTATTTTATTCTGTAACACAACCCACATGATCGAAAATATATGTCAAAATATAAAAAATATATATTTTATATACTTGACAAATACATATATATATGGAATATATTTTTTATGTATT
>JABFPJ010004087.1:0-14584 GCA_022817425.1 Gryon sp. ZL-2020
TAAAAATATAATAAAAATCAATATTATAATTTTTATTATATATTATAGTATTTTTCTTAATTATACAAAGTATAAAACACTTTTTTAATGAATTATAGTAATAAAGAGAGACGGTAGTGTTTTTGGCCAAGTAAAAAAAAACGAAATGAAAAAATTTGTTTTCATTTTCCTTAGTTTACTAAGTATAAATGAATAAAATTGAAAAAAGCTATCGAAATGAAACGATTGTATTGAAATCGTAAGAATAGAATAGTTTTTTTTAAAGATGCTCTGGTTGTAGTACACGATGTGATGATGAGAGACGAAAGGGGTCGTTAGTCAAGGAAACGAAAAGAAAAAAGATACGAAGAGTGGAGTGATGATGTTTACCAGAGGGCGTCGGCGTCAAGTGATTCAATGGGCACGAAACAATCGTCATAGTTAAAGGCACATTTTAAGGTTACTTCGACTTCAAGGTCGAGGGAATGAGCAGTCTGCAAGTCCCGGAGCTTCGGCTTCCGGCCGGCGATCAGGGCGGTGGCGGCAACTCCGGCGGAACAACGAGGGGCACCGCACCTCTCTTGTTGGTTCCGCCAAGCAGTGTACCCAGACGAAGACACTCTTGGATTTGTGGGTGAGTTTCCATTTCTGGCTGACAATTGATTTAAATATATATATCGATATATATCGATATATCGATAAAATCGATTATCGAAATAATATCGATATCGATTAAAAATATATATCGATAATATACTATCGATAACATCGAGAAAAAATCAGAATCAGAACGATACTAAAATGAAGACAGTTTATGGGTGGGAATACAATTGAGGTGGAAGTTTTAAGGTGATTGAAAATATATTTGAATTATGATAACGTAATTAATAGACTTATATTGTTTCGTTAAATCGAGAAAGTTAAATGATTCATGTTTTTTGGAAAGATAAACAAAAACAATAACATCATAAGTGAAATAAAAACAACGGAATCGTCAAAAGGTAAACAATAACAATAATATACTTTTTGTGTTTTGTTTGTTTTGTTTGTTTTACGTAAACAGAATTTGGGGATTGATTACAGTCAAATCAAAATATAAACAAAAATAAAATGACAAACAATAATAATAATAATACAATGTTTGTTTGTTTTTTATGTAAACAAACAGACTAATGCAATGTTTTGTTTGTTTTACGTAAGCAGAAAGTAAAAAATAATTAAAATAAACAAACATAAAATGACAAACAATAACAGTAATACAATGTTTGTTTGTCTTTTATGTAAACAAACAGACTAATGCAATGTTTTGTTTGTTTTACGTAAACAGAAAGTAAAAAGTAATTAAAATAAACAAACATAAAATGATAAACAATAACAGTAATACAATGTTTGTTTGTCTTTTATGTAAACAAACAGACTAATGCAATGTTCTATTTGCTTTAAGTAAACAGAAACAGAATTGTAATTAAAGTCAAACAAGAACATAAACAAAATAAGCCAAAAAATGAGAGTTTTTGTGGTAATAATGGTTATTACCATTATTATTATTTATTACCACATTATTGTGGTAATAATGGTTAGGTCTTTGTATCTTATGGCCTGTTTAAGGCCCTAGCAAGGCCAATTAGAGGTTTTAATGGTTCTATAAAAGTTAAAAACGGAACCTTTTTATGAATGCTTAAAAGGAATTTTTAGGAATAGGAAAAATCGAGTATGAATTATCTATAAAGATTTATCTAAGTTGGCCTTACTTATGCCTACTTAGCGAACCTACTTTTTTACATTTAGTTACTTATTTAAACATATCAACTTACTTAAAATAATAATTAAAAGGATATTAAATATTATTAAGTTTCAAATTAGTTGACACAATTGTTGTACATACTTATATTGGCCTTTGTTAAGCCCCGTTAAATATTACATAATTAATTAAAGCCTGTATAAAGATTCTTTAAATGTCTTGAAGAGGTTTTCCTACTTTTTATTATCCTACAATTTAATATCATCAAAATTGGAGTTGGCCTTGTAGGGCCCTAGTGATACCCATGTCATAACAATAATAATATGATTTTCAGTATTTTAAGCTCATATTTAAATCAAATTAGTTAAATTCCGATTTGTAGAATAGTTTCACTTTACAATTTTTTTAAATTTAATTTTACAATTTTAATTTAATGTAAAAAAAATTACAAAATGAAAGACAAAATATTAACATGAAGTTAGATAATGAGTTTAACGATTTGTCACTTTTATTGTACAGTTTTTGGTGCTATCATCTGATGTTCCAAATTAGACGCGTGTTATAGCATAAATAATATCATTAAGGGCTCGAAACATGAACTCATCCATTAATAAATCAGTTTGTTCGTATGCTTGTTATTATCTCGAATCCGCGTGTACAATTTATAGGTCTCGATATGTATATAGTCGTAACATTTGATGCCAGAAGCAGATATTGACTAACGTATTTTAATATAGCCATTACTGAATTTGATTATAAACTCTATGCTCGAAACCTATTTAATAAGATAATAAATAAGTTGTTCAATATTTTTTACAGTTACATATTGAATCCAAACTAAAAACATTATTTAAATAAATATTATTCCGAAACATCAACTTTAAATATCGCATCTTCAAATGTACATTTCAACGTAAAATATAATTAACTTCTTAAACATTTTTGCACAAAAAATGGAATGCAACTGAAATAAAACAAAAATGGGCAAAATATTTACAAGAACTTAAAATAAAGTTTTCTCAAGTGGATCTTTGTATGTAAATTACATAAGTTGGAAAGAAGTGTTTTATTTTCAGTAGCTAACAACGCGACGAAGAAAAAAAAGCCCCAATTTAATGTGGTTGTATACGTATAACAAGATACGTCTAAGAAAAAGTATACGTATTCTTAGAAATCGATTCCCCTCTGACAACTTTCGTCTTTCTTTGGCGTAGACCGTTGCTAGACAACCAGGCATTATTTCCACTAATATGATTCCACCGTGTACATATGATCTTCATAAGCCTGAAACTTAAGCTCTGTTTTTAGTAACCCTACTTAGCCGCTGGATCACAGGCAAATTATAATACCATATAAAGGGAAAAGTAATACATTTTCAATCCTGGATTTTCAGGATAATCCCCGTTCAAGCAGATTCTTATTAGTTTATAATAATACAACGATATTTTATTATCTCGTTCAAGTAGCTAAACATGACTTTGATATTGGTTGAACAAAATTGTATCCAAACATTGTAACATCCATTTTTGCATTTTACTTATATTTTTTGATGATTTATGAAGATAAATAACGGACAATTTATGTTATTTATATTGGGGCCATAGTAAGGTCATATTAAGGCCTAATTATGACCTTACTATGACCTTACGATAGCCTTATTATGCCCGTATTTATCCCATAAGGTCATAGTAAGACCTTACTCTGGCCTTATCACAACCTTATTATGCCCTTAATTATGCTATGATAAGGCGATAGTGAGGCCTTACTCATAATAAAGTCATAGTAAGGCGTTATTATAATCTTATTATGGCCTTACCATGGCCTTACGATGGCCTTATTACGCCCGTAGTTATCCTATAATATGCCATAATAAGGCCTTATTATGACTTTACCGTGGCCTTATCACAACCTTTTTATGCCCTTAATTATCCTATGATAAAGCGATAGTAAAGCATTGATCATAATAAGGTCCTACTAAGGTCATAGTAAGGTGTTATGATGATCTTATTACGGCCTTATTACAACCTTATTATGCCCTTAATTATGCTATGATAAGGCGATAATGAGGCCTTACTCATAATAAGGTCATAGTAAGGTCTTATTATGATTTTATTATGGCCTTACCATGGCCTTACGATGGCCTTATTATGCCCATAGTTATCCTATAATATGCCATAATAAGGCCTTGTTATGACCTTACCGTGGCCTTATCGCAACCTTATTATGCCCTTAAATATCCCATGATAAAGTAATGGTGAGGCATTACTCATAATAAGGTCATAATAAGGCCATAGTAGGGCGTTATGATGATCTTATTATGGTCTTATCATGACCTTATTATGCCCTTACTTATCCTATAATAAGGTCATGATAAGGCCTTACTCATAATAACGTCAACATAAGGTCATAATAAAGCCATATTAAGGCTTCACCATGGCCTTATTATAAACTTTCTATGACCTTGCCATAGTAAGGCCATGGTAAGGTCATAGAAAGTTCATAATAAGACGTACGGAAAAAATATATCAAAATTTATGACAAAAAATATAACTATTTGCTGCTGAAATATATTTGAAAATATCTTTAAAATATATTTGGTTATATGTAAATATATCTTTACATATATTTTCACAAATGTATTTCAAAAAAAAATATTTTAAATATATTTCGGAATATATTTTCTTTCGTTAGGAAGCCTTGTAATGACCTTATTATTTATATTAATTTATTTATCTATATATATATATATTATATTACGTTCGTATTATTATTAATGTTTTATAAAAAATTAATGTACCAATGCAAAACTGTGGTTTTCATTAATTTCTGTCATACATTCATACTCTCTATTTATCAATAAAAGCCTTTTCATCCAATAAGATATTGGCGCAACATTTGGTCTCTTTGATATCCAATTTCGTCCATAATTTTATTATAACTAATTAATCATTTCTACTCCATCCGATAATTCTCCAAAACTGCATTGAAATAACAGCCAACTGTTCCGCCATTCACCTTGCAAATAGATTTTGAAATGCCACTTGAATTTTCGTTTGAAACAAAAACTTGCTTCCTCGCCTATCTGCGATCAACAGTCGGTCTTGTCTTATCCGCAAAAGTTATATTCAATAATACAAAAGACGATGATAGAAAGAGTCCGCAGAACTCACCAAAGCAACAGAAGATTGTTGCTGTGCTTTCTAAAGAAGCTCTCGTTATGTGTTCAAGTGCCGCTGTCAGAGATCATCTGGTCTTTATAGATCCAATTGATATGAATTCCCTGATAATCGACTATCACTGAAGTCTAATAAGCTAAGGTTCTCGCAAATCCTCTTCAAAGATTATTCAAGAAGTTATCATCGCACCCACAAATAACTCGACTTAACCTCCAAATTTGATAATTACTCTTCAAAGAATTGCAAAGCGTGCAATGAAAATCATAGATTTTGCAAATTGACTGTTTTTAATAGCATTGTGGATAAAAATGACTGTTTTTTTCTAATGGAAGAAAATATATTTCAAAATATATATAAATATATATTATGCCAAAAAAAAAGACGAAGAAAATATAAAAAACATTTAAATCTTAGATAAAATTTGTTTTAAGGCCCTGTATAGGCTGGCCTATACTGGACTCTTAATATAATTGCATGGCCATTTTAAGGGTCTATAAAGGTTAAAATCGAGTCCGTTTTTGGGGTGCAATATTTTATTAATTATTATTATTAATTATACAGCTTATTAATTACCTATAAGGCTTGATTGAAGTTGGCCTAATTAGGGCCTAGTTAGGCGAGCTCGTAACTATTTTTATATAATACAAATATTTAATAAATAATAAATAATTAGTTTAACAAATATTAAGACTATTTCTTAACTTAGTTTATACAAATGTTTTGCATATTTCTTTTGGCCTTTTGTTGGCCTTATTTAGCAATTGCTGGGAAAATGTTACATGCTTAATTACAACCCGTATAAAATACTCATAAAAAATCGTTAAAGGTCTTTGAAAGGCTTTTTTATTAAAAGTCTAAATTTATTGGCCTTATTTAAGCCTTTATAATCTTGCCTTATTCATCTTGAAAATAAATGAATATTTCATAAAATAGTCCAAAATTGCAATTTCAAGTCGTTAAGTAATACTCGTTTCTATTCCAATTTTAAAGTTTGTAGACATAAGAAGCATTGTTTGAAGATACATTTTGTAAATGAAGCGTCTAATTGTACAATTATTTCCGTCTATTTAGCATTTCCATTCTCGATTCATAAGCACGAAGATCACTATCAAGGTCTAGTTGTCATTTAATGTCATTGTTAATCACAATTGCTCTAAAGTATAATTATCTTGTGTACGTTGCAAAAGTTTTCATTATTGTGGACCAACCTTAATCCTTAATAATGCGATTTTCAATCACAAATCGAGCAATTCTCAATATTTAACTATATGCATTGAAAAGTGAAAATTATGGATGCTTATAATTGTTCAAAATGCAACTTTTATTTAAACGAATAAAAGGAAATTAATTGTTGAATAGTATGACCATTACTTGATGTGTATAAAAATATATTTAGCCAACTTGAAGTTAATTAATAAAATCAATTGTTATTAATTGCTAAATAAGCGAAACTTGACAGTAGGTGATTAATAAATAATGAAACTTTCACGTGTAAAACATCGTTCTTTTTACGAAATAGTGTTGTACTGTGTGTTATAAAAAAATCATACATGACTGGCAAATTATTATCGAACACTTTCTCATGTATAATAAACTACTATTAATTTTCACTTCAAACTGTTTCACCCTATTCACATATCATCTATTTTTTGCCTATATTTATTTAGCGATTAAAATTGGAATATTATATGTTGCGAGATAACTCAAATGTTTTTAAAACTGTTATTCATAGTTATTAATAGACGAAAGAACTTTGTTTCATCATAGTAGGGTATAAACATGGCTTCCCCGGTTAAAAAACAGGTCCTGGATTGGTAGGTTCTAAACAGGGCCTAAGTAGGGTCAATGTATTATAAATTGTTGTACGATTGGAAACTAGGACCAATATATGGCCTAACCAAACCCATATTGTGGCCTAAGCAGGGCAACTAAGGCTATATCAAGGCCAATGCAGGGCCATATTAAGGCCTTGATACGGGGAAGCCTAGATTGGGCGAAAATAGACTCAATGTTATATAAATTGTTGTAAAGTTAGAAATTAGGGTCATTATAGAGCCCAACTAAGGCTATATTAAGGCCAAAACAGGGCCATATTGAGACCTTGGATTGGTAATCGAATTACTTTGATACCGGGAAGCCTTGACTGGGCCAAATTAGAATCAATGTTGTATACATTGTTGTAAAGTTAGAAATTAAGGCCACTATAGGGCCCAACTAAGGCTATATTAAGGCCAAAGCAGGGCCATATTGAGGTTTTGGGTTGGGATACGGGGAAACCTAGACTGGGCCAAAGTAGACCCAATGTTGTATAAATTGTTCTAATGTTAGAAAGTAGGGTCATTACAGGGTCTAACCATGGCCATATTGAGGCCTTAGTTCGGCCTTATAATAAATTTTCAAACAAATGTTTTATGTAAATGTTGTCTCAACCCAGATGTTTTTACCAAGGCAAAGATCAGGTAGGCCTGATTAGGCCCTTATTAGGAATACCAATCTAGGTAAAATTCTGCCAGATCTGATTCAAAACTTGAATTGCCAGTGAATAATCTTGATCCAGTCTTAAAACTAGGAGAAAGAAAAAAAAATATGTAAACGCAAAATGTATTTCTACAAAGTTTCATATATTCACGTACCGCAAATATTGCACACACTGTGGAATCGGTAAATACAAGTTATCTCTAATTAGAAATCCATCTGTTACTACTGCGGTATCGGATGGTTCGCGTTCTCACACCGCGGTGAACGCCACTTAATCACGCATCGCGGTGTGACATTAAAGAATCGATTAATGAGCCGATTAGTTTTAAACTACACTTTCAACAAACATCGTGGAGTTTACATTTGAATTCAATTATAATTGCGCGGGATGTTGATTCAAGCTCCATCATTTTCAAAACTTCAATTTTAACTTCTTTAATGAAGCTGATTATTTTTCGCAGTTAATTTATGTATTATTATTAAGTCCAAAAACCGTTAAGATCTTTACAGTTCGCTGCTTTATCAGTTTATTATATAAATAAATAAAATCACGTTTTCATAGATAAATCAATAATTCCACAACTCGTCGTAGTAAGTAGAATAAATTGTGATGTTACAAAGCCATTTGGTCGCTCAAATTCATCAGTTTGCAATTTAATTGATTATAAAAGTTGCTTTCATTTAAGTTGAAAAGTTTCAAAGTAAAGTTGAAAACGGTCGTTGATGATACGAAGTAAATATATATATATATATAGCTATTTACATCTGAAGAATGATGTAGTTCATGTTCGAACATTTCTAGCATTCTTACCTCATTGGCTAATCACTGTACCTATCGTTGCGTTAAAATTATTCGAATATGCCTGGCATCCGAACAATTTATCCGATAAATTATTACATCATTTGAACGAACGAAATTCATAATATTAAAATACTGTCAACCGAACTATCAAAGTTAAACGATGCTATTTCACAAATGCTCTTACATCTTCAAAGTACAATCTATATATAGACATAGATATAGGACATATAGAAATGTCTGCTAATTATATAATTAAATATCGTAAATAAATCAAAGGCATTGATTGGAAAAGTTAATTTCCACATTATATAATATCCAAATTACTTTCTCGTTCCTATTAATATACGTATATCCAATTATCAATTTTCAGTTCTTTCAGTCGGACGTGTCACAATTTAATTCGTATTATATCGCGGTGTCACTTTTATTCTATGTTTTCGACAGAAACAAAAAAAAAAAAAACAAAAAAAAACAAAATTAAAAAAGGAAAGTTCGAATGAAAGAGAAACGTTCAACAAAATTTCCGCAAAACTTGTAATACTTAATCATACGTTTGAAAGGGCCGTCGCAAAAACGAACATTCGCTGCGCTTAGTTGACATTTATACATAAATACGCAGGATGTTGTTTAAAATTAGTAGATAACAAACACGGCACGAAGGACAGTATTGTACGCAATTTACTCGCAAAGTTAAATCAAACGCTTTCGGATTTTTCAATGAACGCAAAAGTGTTTATTTTTACAGCGTCGAATTCGCGTAGTAGTAAAACAAAAAAGAAAATACCAAAATGGCTGTGTTTGTTATCAAATTATTCCGAAAACATGCTGTGTATATAAATATAAATATATAAATACACATTGAAATATGAAATTATAGTCATACGATGAATGCAATCGTCCGCGCTTTGCAGAGAAGATACGAATTTGTAAAATCTTGCGCTTCAAAGCTGCGACAATTGTACCTAAACATAATTGTCAACGAAAACTCATATTCTTTTTCTTCCTCTAATTTATTTATTCTTCGATGCTCGGTAACAATACCGAATATTCTATATAAATATATATATAAATATATATTATAAATTATGGATAAAATATTTTATACTGTAATGCGTTCGTTATTGTAGATTTTCTTGTACATTTTTTATATGAAAGGAATAATTAAGAAGACTTCATTTAGTACGTGATAAAATTTATACTCGAATGTGCCGCGAACATGCGAAATCAAGAGGCTACAATAGGCCTATTCATAAATAGTGTACATCGATATATGTTTATCTGACCAATGACGTATTTTGTAGGCTAATTTCTATGATAAAATTGCAATCGAGATTGCAAAACCGTGTTTATCTTTTAAACAATTTTTATATGCCAAAATTGAATGGTTAAAATATTCAAGAAGAATAGTAGAATCTCTATTTAGCGAACTCTTCTATCTCATTTAAACTCTATCCAACGTAAAACGTGTAACATATATGGCTTGCACAAATGTTCGAGCGACTTTGAGTAAGGTAGAAGACGCACGTTCGGTCGAGATATTTTAATTTTATTCGTTTGTTTTTATTTTTAATATATATTTTTTCATGATTATGCGTGAAACTATTGCGATTTGTATTATATAATGATATTTAGTTTGTAGAAATTGAAATATATTTGTACTCTGACAAAAGGTAAATTTCGCTTGATTTTTACATTTTTTTCTATAAACATAAGACATTCTTGAAAATTATTCAAATTAAAATTAGAAGTTATTATTCCAGTAACTATTCTTTACATACTGTGGTTCTGCCACTGTCAATATAGCAAGTTGGTGATAATCATGTTACGTCAGAGGCTCGACAAGACCATAATAAGCATGAGAAAAAAAACATTAATTAAAATTAGTAAGAAAGGCTAATTCTTTGTCATATTCTACATCAATAAGTTTATCAAGAAATAACAGTAATTTTCGTTTTATTTTAATTTCCATTTTAACATTGATATTTGTTAATAAATATTTTTTAATTTTCAGACAAAACAATTTTATAGTGTTTTTTTAAATTTGAATAACAGATAAAATTTAATATCTTCTTATATTTTAAATTATATCTCATTTTATTAAAAATATAATTTAACATCTTATCTTGTTGATGATAATTAATTTATATTTAAGTTACATTTTAAAAAAGCAAGTAATAATTGAAAAGTAAGCCAATGAATTTCAGATTAACTTTTTCGATTTAATTTCAAGGCATACATATTATTATGATTATTTTTACATTTTATTGCATACGTAACGATATAACAGAGGCTAAAGTTCATTCAAATTAATGAAAACAAAATTGCAATTTTGTAATATTAAATGAAAATGCGTAGAGTGTGTTACCAATCTTTACCGAAATTACTTATCTGTATAACTATTCCTTTGAGTTGCTTAAAATGACATAGATATATAATAGCTGTTTCAATGGATACACTGTATTGTGTTACACTATTTTATCTTAAATTTAGTTAATATTTGTATATCCGTTTGAAATATAATTTCAGAATCATTTTATTAATCATAATTTAATCGGTCATATAAATCAGAAACTTCATTTTATGAAAGATATAAAAAAAACTGCAATTAACAAAACATATCTGAAATGAAAATTGGTAATAATCATAAAAACAGAATACGGTTTAATGTTGAGGTACGCAAAAGCAGTATCAGGAGTAATATATCAAAGTTATTAAGATAAGGTAAAAAAGTGTCACTGCCTACTAGCTTTTCGGGTTTCAACCGGGTAACTTTACGTATGATGTGGATAATCAGTATATGCGGTAAATTAATGCCATATTCTTGTAACTTAAGATATAAATATTATAAAATTGAGCTCCACGTATGTTTGTATTTACGGCAATTTGTAAATTATATTTTATGAAAACCCAGATAACATATTTCGATTCAAATTTAAGTTAAATTCTTGATTAAGTATTTACACGATATGAAATAAGCCATTTTTTTAATTTGTTAAGTCATACAATTACGTGGAAAGAGTTTGAATAATTATCAAATATCAAATCAAAACACGATTTTTCATATTCAAAATAAATAACATATCGAAATTCGGGTCAACAAATGGAGTTGAAGTTTTGCTCGACAGAAGTAAGGAAGATGTTGTGTATAAAAGTGTTTTATTTATTACGCGATAAAGAAATGATCGAAAATTATTATCATATAGTTTTCAGATTTTGATCCATAAAGACTGATACGCATAAGATGACATTTGCAATACCTGTTAATTTTGACTTATAAAGCAGGACATTGTATCGAGGTATTGATAAGCTAATCTGTTATCTGGGATGCAGACTTTTTGTACGATATCGAAAATTCTTCGACCGTTAAAGATCATTTGAAGCTATGAGCAATGTATCCGGAAAAAAGAGAAAGATGTTTACAATTAATCTTCGTATATTGTATTGTGTAAACGATGTTCCAATGAGTGTGCTATTTATACCTCTAAATTATATTCTAATAAAATAACCAATCGTTACTATACCACAAACTATGACTAGCTGGATTAAATTATTAAGTGTATCTTCGTGTATAATGTAATAAATGTGTTTAGATGGACAATTAGAATAAAAAAACTAAAATACAAACATTGTGTTAATTGTATTAATATTCAATTTTTTAAATTTAGGTGTGTGCTTAAAAATACATTTCAATTATTAATTTTTAGATTAAAGTATACGACCTGATATAATATATAGTCAAGTCTGGATAGATGAGAATCTAAGGAACCACAATATTGTTCTATTTGCAGAGGTTCTCAATTATCTGGGATGTTGACATTTTTATCTTATTCATGGAAGCTCTTTTCATTTCCTTAGTAAAAGTCAATGGGAATATAATAAGGCTTAGTTAGATATAGGAAGATGTAGCGCTGCACATTTTTTGAACTTTTTCTTTCATAAAAAACAGACAGACAATTTTATTAATTTTAAACGTAATTTGAATTACTTCTTTACCAAAAATATCATTTTGAGTTCAATATCAATTATTTTGCATTTTCTTGTAGCAATAAATCAACTTAATTTTATATAATACGACTATAATATCGATATAATGGTGTTAGTAGTGTAGAAATAAATTATTATATGTTGACATTTAATCATTATCAGATAAAACAGACATAGTATCTTGTATCGACCGTCGGTAATTTATATCAACATAAGCTTGACTTTAGTTTATGTAGAAGAATATTTCTCCACTGATGGTAAGAAAGAGTTCTTCCTTTAAGTAATAGTTCAATGAAAACGGATTGATCTTTTAAAAAATATTTTTCCAGTAAATATATTTTCTTTTGTAATAACATTTCAGATAGCAAAAAATACTGAAGTTTATAAGGCACGTTTATGTTATGCAAGTAATGTGCAGTTATGCTAGCATTATCTAAACATATATGTTTACGAGGCTACTTTTACTCGCATGCTAGCATAGTGGTGACCTACATGATAATGAATCCTAATATTTTGCCTACATACGTGTAGACAATATTATGACAAATATGCGAGCATAATGCTAAAGTAATGCTAACAAATTCATCATAATTGCTATCTGGGATTTAAGAAATATAAAAATGTTTTCCCATAAATAATTATATAATTAATTATGATTATAATATTAAAAAATGTAAAATAAATAATGTCGAAATATATGACAGAAATATAAAGTAAAACAATAAACACTTGTCAAAAGAGACAATAGTGGCTCTGTCCAAGTAGAAAAAAAAATTTATGTTTTGTTAGGTTAGCAGTACTACTTATAATTTAAAAAGAAACAAATTTATTTTTTGTTTTTAAATAAATTCGTCGTATTCATGAAATTCTTCCCTTTATGAAATATTATTATTAATATTCTAAAATGTATAATATGAATAAAAATTGGAGAACGTCGTGTTTTTCTTGTTTAGTGTCGTATGAATAATATGATCATATGTGTATACGTGTATATGTACATATTTTGAGAATAGCTATAGTTTCTCTTTCAAGATAACTAATTTCTTGCCATACTTTCAAAAGTGATAAACATGAGAATTTTATCATAACAATCTTAGAAATATCCCATAATTATGGATAACTAATAAATAGAAAAAGAAACTACTTATATTGCATATAAGTAATATAAAACGTAACAAGGGAGATGCCTTTTGTTAGGGACGAAAATCGCATCCCCCTCCCCGAGAAATTAAATTATGTCATGTATAATATTTGGATGAATTAATTAAATTTGTTTTGAGCGGTTGAATCTTTTAGTAGGTTTACCACGGTCGCAGCAATGTTGCCAATTCAGTATTTATTGCACTAGCAATATTTTGCAGTAAAATAGCATTGAAGGAATATTAATTAGAACTACCGAATAAAAGTTATACAACGTAATATTATTAAATAAACAAATTGATGATAAGATAATATGAAAATCATAAAGGTTCAGGTTTCATTCTTTTTTAACATATAGAGGACAACGGAAAACCAATATATAATAATTTATTTAACTACGCGACAAAGCTTACTTATATGTACAAAGAAAATCATATATTACTATAATAAGACAAGTTAACGTAATAGAAGACTGAAAGACGTTTACAGTTTACTTTAAAAAATAAAATGAACGTTAAATGTTGAAAAATTGAGTTACAGGGTGGACCAAATGAGAATATAAGTGAAAATATTTCGAAAACCACGCATCGGATCAAAAAAAGTGGTAATAAAAGTTGTTCGTCTCGACGGGGGACATCCAATGATACCAAACTCGACCTTTAACCCCACGACCCACCCTAGGGGATGGGAGGTGGGGCATAAAAAACTTATTAAATAGGAACCCCCGTTTTTTATCGCAGATTCAGATTCCCCAGAAAAAATTAAATTGATTTGACCTACGATGTAAGTCATTTTGGTCGATAGATGGCGCTGCAATCGAAAAAATAAACAATGTCCAAAAATTGCTTCAAAATTAGGGATCTCTCTTAAAAAGTTGCCTCCTTCCATCAAAGTGAAAAGAAGATCGTTCGACGCGACACTGTGGGTATTTGACGAATTACAGTTGACTATAAAAGGATGTGCAGTCCGGTCAGAGCTCACTTTTCTTTCAGAATCAGAGCTGAAAACATCTGGAGAGAATCAAGAAAACTGGTAATATTTTGTTTCAAAACATGGTTCATTATACTCCTACGGAGATTATTGATATGATTTTGGTTTTAGGTGAATGTTAAAATAATTATGCTGCTGCTGCCCGACTCTATGCTCAACGTTTTGAAAATAGGCGACATCCAACTAACGTGACTACTCATTATCTTACATTAAAAGCACGAAATGGACGCCTAACTCGTCAAGATCATGAACATCAGAACGATGAAAATGATGTACGGATTCTTACTGAATTTG
>JABFPJ010004088.1:0-14583 GCA_022817425.1 Gryon sp. ZL-2020
CAAATCAATTTATCTATTATTTAATTCACTTATTAATTAATGAACTTTAATTTTATTACTTTTTTATTACTCATTTTTTTCAATTTTAAATATTTATATATTTTATAATCTAATTTAAAAAATAACAAAAAACTCAATTTTGATTTTTTAACGAGTTTTTTTAATATTGAGTGAGTTTTTTTGCCATTTTCATAAAATTTATATTCTACTTTTAATTTCTTTTTTTATTTTCTTGTAATTTTTAAATCAAATTATATCATTTTGATTTTAATTTGTTATAATTTTGATTTCATTTTGTTTAGGTTATTGCCATAATGGGCTTAAAAGGAGCGTGCCGAGCGATTGAAATGATCAAACTCGAAACAAAAGATATTGAGACACACGGTGATGTACTTCTTGTTAGAATCAGAGGCGAAAACTCGAAAAATAAAACGGCCCGTTCCTTTATCATCGAGGGAGACTACCGAGATATAGTGGATAAATATCGCAAACTCCGCCCACCAAATTATAATGAAGATCGTTTTTTCATCCGTTATGATAGGAATAAGAGAGTAAGGAAGAAGCGCGAGAAAGAACTGTTCAACTAATGCGAGATAGAAGTTGTGTGAATGCGCGAGAATGCCAAAAATATTTTTTATTTATTATACCTAAGTACACACAAAAAAATATCAGTGGATTTGGCGGAAAAAAAATAAGCCATAAATCGTAAAGTTTTTGGTTAATGGATAAAAGCAAAAGATTTTACGTTTAATGTTTAAATGCTGCTCGGTTTATTCTAAAATATTGATTTAAGAATAAAACTTAAGAAACTATTGAATTGTTGTTTGAATTTTAAACGATTAGACGTAAACATTTGCTGTATCGTTAGTGAATGGAACTTGAGAGATTATTCGTAAAGACTTCACGGATAATCCCTGAACGGTTAACGAACGGGCAACCAATCAAAAGCAGAATTGAAGCGTTCACGTGACGTCATATGCCAGCTTATTATATATTAGAAAAAATGTGTAAAAAATTAATATTTATATAAATTTAATTATAAAGTACTTAATTTAACTATTTTAAAATATTTTTTTTATTATAAATTAATAATTAATTGTGTAGGTTATGTTGGATCTAATGAAAAGCTACAGTTATTTATATATATATATAAAAAATACATTAATTTTAATATAGTTTTATCAAACTAATTAGTTTTTTTATTATATAATTATATATAATTCATAAATATATATTATTATATAATTATATATATAATAAATATGAATATTAGAATAATGAAATATATGTTGCTTTATTTTTTTTATTGAGAAAATACAAAATAATAATTTTTTTAATTATTAAAAAAAATTTTCCACATTTATTTATTTATAAAATTGTAAAGTAAAGTAAAGACTAAAGAAAAAAGTTACTTTAACTAAAACAATGTATGAGAAAATTTAAAAATTACAAACATGATAAAATCGTTAAATTTATATTAAAATGCAAGTAATTATTATTGATGAAAAATGAGTTTAATTTTACAAAATAAAATATTATATTTTAAATTAAAAAATTATGTCATTTATTCCTAATTTATTATCAGTATTTTTTAATTACATATATGTACATTTATACAAATCATTCTTTTATTATTAAAAAAAAATATATATATATAAACAAGAAAATGTATGTACAGCATTACAAATCGTACCTTGTTATAATAAATTCTGATTGACTTATGTTAACTAATAAACATGGGGGTATCTTTGGCAAAAGACGTACATTGATTAATTTATCCGTTTCATTTGTATAAGTTGTAACATCATAAGCATGAAAATATTTGTTGAAAAAATTGGTGACAAAAACTTTTGTATGAAAATAAGTGTCATTGTTGCAGTGAAAAATAGTCTTTATCTGACCAAACTGAGGACCGATTTCATTGAATTCAATGACTATTATAGTTCCTTGTGTAAATGACTTCCCTAATATATCAACTTTTTTTAACATTTTTACTGGTCCTTTTAAAGTTGCTTTTGGAATCAAATTTTGTAACTGAGCAGAAGCCTCATTGTTACTCACTGATCCAAGTAGTATGTCATTTTGAATGTGAGGGACAAATTCGGATGCATAGCATTGTTGCAACTGATGTCTTATCGCAATTGTTAATGGCAAATTACGATTGGAATTAGTACCCGTTGCGAATCTTTTGATGGACGCATTTTTTCTTTCATATTTCATTGAAAAAAAATGTACAATTGGGCCATTCAATCTAATTACTCGCGGATAATGTAACCAAATGTGCATTTTGGGCTTCAATTTTCCGAAAAGTTCAAAATATAAATAATTATATTGACGAATCAAACATTCTAAATTGTCAATGTGAGCCGTATTTAATTTTGGAGCAGTAACAATAGCAACTATTGCTCTAAAAAGCCGATATAATTTCCAATATTTATTTTTACTTGGAACAAGATCGCCAATCATAACGCCCAAATATCGCGACAAACAAAGCATTTCAGACGCCGATTGTTTTATCTTTAATTTCTTTGACCCCTTTTGACCAATGCAGAAAGCAATTGGCCTAGGTTTGTTGTGCACGTCAATGTCAGCGTAACGAAAAGTTTTTATTCGATAATTTATTTGTTCTAGAGAAACAATTTTTGATTCAATTAATTTCTCCAAAACTTTACTTAATGAGTAAGAGGCGATCCCTTCATAAACATCGTGCATGACGTCGACAGAGATGTTTTCAGAAATTTGTTTATCATATTAAAGACGCGTTTTTCGTAAATTCCTGTTTTAGAAGATTGATTTCGTGCCAAATCATCCTCATACGATTGGACAGTTCTGACTAAAGAGTTACACTCTAAAGTCATTCGTTGACATTGATCATTTGAAGCTGAGCAGATCCGACAGTAATAATGTGCGTTGAAGCTTTGCGCGAAGCCACAGATACAATTAAAACCCAAATTATCCCCTACAATAAGCACACATTCAAAAAACACTTTTTCTTCTTTTCCATTAATAATTAACTTTAAACCATTGTTAGATAGTTCATTAAAGTCTTCAATTATTTTTTGAAACACCACTGCATTGCCAAAATTTTTTAAATATTTAGAATGACAGATGGCAGATAAAAAAATATTATTCATTTTTGCTGCGATATGAGGAGGTAGACATGCTAGAGAGGTGTAAATACCGCTCATTTTTTCTTCTCCGCTGTGACTGCCCAGAGCGTTTCTACATTCAACATCATCAAAATATAAGTACATCGGTAAAACTACTTCTTTTTCTTTTTTATATTTTGATTTCCACAAATTACTTTGCATTATGTTTGAAATAGATGTTTTTTCTTCTGATAGTGTATTGATATACTGTAAAATCTGATCGTAAATACCAGGTAATGATAAAAACTTTTGCAAAGTATCTTTTAATGGAACATACGCCATATGAACAGGTGCTTCGTCTACTTTAATTTGATCATCATTTACAATTAGAAATACTTTCTCTGTGCCGATCTGAATAAGCTGCGGCGATACAAAATGACTCATTTCTTCGTAACGTTTAAATCTTTTATACTCTGTCATGAAATTATTGAATGGGTTATTATACTGATGTAAAAGGAGTTGAACTTGTTGTAATAAGTGCGAAGGCATATGAAATTGTAACAAATTTACTATTTCAGATTCGATGAATGGAACAAAAAATGTAGAAATAAAATGACTGAACTCATAAATAATACTATCAATAGGTTTTCTTGATAAAAGTGGGTTGTTATACCTAGATAAAGTAAAACGTAAAATTTGTTTCTCTAAAGAATCCCTGGTAAAAAATGAAATATTGTGCTGATTCATATTTGTTTTTAAATTAAAAATATTAACATCGATAAAATTAAATCAAATAAATAAAATCAAATAAATTAAATGATTTCTTTTCTTCTTCTAACAGTACTTCTAACAGTTCTAAAAAAATTCTAAAAAACAGCTTATCCAAATTTAAGATAGTTCTTTAAGTTTGTCTACGAGCTCCATAGTCCCGGTGTATGTTACGTTTGCTTCAAACTTGTATGTAACGTGTTCAATAAAGTGCCATATATGATTAGATATTAATGAAAATCTGTCGTGAAAAGTCTTTACGACTTGGAGGCACAAGTTCACCGCTGACAATGCTGTTGCAACCTGATACACATGATCTTCAACAACTACATATGATGCAGTTATTTTGTTCAAAGCAGGTCCGTAAATAATCACGTATGGCTTCTCCTGAATAAGATGGCTATTGTGCAGCTCGCTAACTTCTGTTCTTGCAGATTTAAAGGCCTCACTAAAATTATCTCGTTCCTACAAAAAATAATATACATTCATTTTTTTACGCAAGTTAAAATAATTAATTTTAAATAATAAAATTTATGTAGATATTAATACCTTAATGTGATATATAAAACAGGAAAGGGTTTCGGCCTTTTCGGGATACCATGGTTTTCCAAACTTTGACTTTTTACTTAACTTGAGAATTTTTTTGAACAAGAATGGTAACAGAATTAGTGCTAACAAATCGACGTCGCCTAGGAAATATATGTTTTTAGAATACAATTAATATTAAAATAAACATTTGAAAATCTACTTTATGTGAAAAATATAACAAGTACCATTTTTAATCAATGAGTCATTTACTTGTAAATATGACTTGACATCTGAATCAGTATACTTTTTTTTTATTGCTAATTTTACTATATTTGGTGCTACAGCCGACCAGTTTTTTTGAAATTCTTCGTCGGTTTCGTTAAAAAAAGATTCAAAATCGGATTTTATCTGCAACAAATTAAATTAAATCCATTGAATTCAATGTAATACCATATTAATTACAATAATTGATTGTAATAATATCAATTTTTATAAATATAAATAATAAATAAATTTAAATGAATATAAGAAATAAATAAACAGTATTAATATAAAATGCTTATAAAAATATACTAACCGAATTATAACCCAAAGGGAGTACAAGATTTGGTAATGCTGTTAAAATGGACTTCAAGTCATTATTAGAATAAAATGTTATCTTCTCTGTACGGTTAAGTGATGATGACCACTTGCTGATGTAACTATCGTCTATGACTTTTACTGGCTCCTGCAGAACTTTGAAGTTCTCAGAGTTTTCTTTAACTAATCATTAAAAAGTAATTATAGCAATTATAAATTTATATGCGACTATATAAAAATATGCGTTGGTAGCATTACCATCGTTTGACAATTTTCTTTTCAAAGGTCTAGGGGCCTTTTTAATTTCGTTGATTCTTGTAGCTTTACATCTTAATGTATTATAAAACGCCTGGAAGGCTCCATTAGCAACGTGCTCACCCTTCTGATATTTGCAGTAAAAACGCTTCTGGTTGATGCTGGGAAATAGTTCTGCAGACAATTTGGCTAAGGTCTCCAATCTGTCTGAACTTATACTAAAAAAATAATTCTTTATTTTATATTTTGAAGAAAATGAATTTAAAAGTATGTTATAACATTAATCTTCTCACTCCAGTGATCCTGTACGCTTGTATTCATGGAATATAACAATCCTTGCAACGCTTCCTACATGAAAAACTGATGATTCGGATTCCACAATACCGTCAGATTTTTGTGCCACTTCGAAGTCATAAGCCTTAATCAAAAATATACCCTCTCCTGAACTCATTAAAACTTGGTATATGTAATTGTTCTCTCGTTGCTCCGAAACAACTAAAAAAATAATTAAATTATTATGTTTTTAATTTAATAATGTGTAATGAACAGTTATAACATATTAATTTTTTTTATTATAAATACTGCAAAAAAAATAATACCTTCAGGAGTTATAATTTCACTGGACTGAGAATAATTAAGTAGTGGTTCATGTGGGACATCAACGACTATAACGTTTTCGGCATCACTTGAGTTAGATGACTGTGAAGTTATAGTGCTACTGATATTATTTATGGTTGCTTCTGGCTTAGCATGTGTCTTTACATCACTTTTTTTCGAGAGTTCGTTTGAATAAAAAGTCGAATGATTTTCCTGATATGATGGATAACTTGGCGGATGATAATTTTGATAAACGTAACCAGGATAATTCGGTGGCGGAAATCCTTGTTGAGAATAGCTATGAGGATAGTATTCCTGATAATTTAGAGGAATAGGAATTTTCTCGGGATACTTATATGATGACGATGTATGAACAGGCTGTAATGTTATCACATTAGTTTCTCCAAACGGCACGAAATCTTCTAATTAAAATAATAATAAAAATGAATTGATATTTTATTAATAATGATTAAAATTGTTCATAATTCAATAAATAAAAAAAGGCATGTTAAAAATCAACTTAAATTAACTTCATTATATGCACATAATTTTTTAATAATGATTAACAGTGGTTCACTCAAATATTCAAACAATAATTTAAAAGTAACTTGTTTTAGGATTTGCTACAAAAAACAATATAAATAAATGATTGTGAAACATAATTAAACTTTGTTAAAAGTTGACATTAATAAGTACATGTATAAAAAAGTTAATTTATATGTATTTATTTTTTGGATTGATGGGAAATGAAAGTATTACGAACCACGTTCAAATAGATTACTACTACCATCCTCATGAGGATTGTGCTGATGATCGTTCATTTTGTATTATTTTTAATATCTGTAAAAAACGTTTTTACTGATTACATAATAAAATTTTGTCTATATTCAATTTTAGTACAATCTCGAAAAAATATATTGTAATACATAGATCAACTTGTAAGAAATTTAAATCAATCTAGCATGATTCACCTTGTATACAAAATGATGTAGTATACAAATATAGTTTTCGAGTTGTACGTTTCTATAAACAAAAGTCATCAAATACAAAATTTCTCTTTCAAATGCCACAGAAAATCCATTGGTTATAATCGACTACTTATTTTCATTAAATATAATATAAAACAAAAATCGAGATAAAACACTTAATTATTTATAACCAATAACTATCTTGACGTTTGTATATATACTTTGTATTTTACAATTACTTTTGTTTACCAATAAAACAAAATTTTATTAATTTAAATAGTAAAACCATTTCATTGCATTGTATCCAATGTATTTGATCTTAAGAATTCTTTTCTATTCAATTTTTTAATTTAATTTATAATATAAAATATTGATTCATTATAGAGAATAAATTATAATTTAAAACTATTAATTAATGATTTTAATAAATAAATAGAGATATTATTAAAAAGTGGATTATTTCAAAATAGAAGTTGAAGATAAATAAAAGGACAACATAACCTCCAAATTCAGTAATGAGAAAAATTGCGCCTATCAATAATAGTACATCTTTTATAAAATGACGATAAAAGAAAGGAATAGTGTACTTACTACTGCCAATATTTTTCACTTTTAAAAACTTTTAAAAACTAAATATTTTTCACAATTAAAATGTGATGCAACGCACTTGTATCTCATATCGCATGATGCCGGTCGTTTTCTGCGTTTCGCGCTCGTTAACCACGCTTCGTAAATCGGCGCCCTCATACGACCCAACAAGATACTTCCATTCGCTGTTCGTTCGTCACCATTTCACGGATTATCCGTGAAATGTCGACGGATCACTATTGTTTGTTCCTTAACGTTTTATACTTTCACATTTTAAGAATAAAACAAAAATAAATAATGACTGATTCGTTTCATGTTAAGTATAAAACGTAAAATTATTTTTCTTGTACAAAGCAAGAAATTTCAGTAATTATACGATAAACGAATTCAGTATTTATCGGTACAATTTTTATTTCCGATAAATCCACTGATATTTTTGTGTGTGTAGAAGACGTATATTTTTCACGGGGGAAAGCTTGCCATAGGGATATCAGCATTTTAGTTTTTACTGTGTTTCTTTATATTATTAAAAAATGTATGTTTCATATTAAAAATTAATTTTGGATTTAAAATTAAATTTAAAAGTACTCTTTCTAAAGTTTGAATCTAAATCTGAGTTTCAATTTTAATTGGAATATAAATTTAATTTTTAATTTATTACAAGATAAATTTAAATTTAAAATATTATGAATTGAAAACGTAAATAGTATATTACGTCTGAGGGCGCCACTGCGCCTGAGGCCGATACGACTTTTTTCAGTCGTGCGCAGTGGAGCGCAAGTTTCTCCGCTGCGCATGACTGAAAATTAAATTTTAATTCATTAATTAATTAACAAAAAAATTGAATAATGTATTTTTGAATTGAAAAGCATGCAAATTGTGAAAGGGGAAGCAATTGCATAAGCTTAAAATTTGTGAAAATGTTGAAAGTTTCGAGTGATGTTGATGTCCCTCGTGTTTAGATGCGATTTAGCTTTTAAGCATTATATATATAACAAGAATTGTTGAGGCTGATTCTTCGGTACCGAAAATGGCCCAAAAAATCAACAAATTTCAAACATTATTTCGCAATTTTATGTATGGATTAAGTCCAAAAGTTAGATTTGTTTTTTTTATTAAATTCAAAACCTTTAAAAATTTTGAAGGAAATGCATTTACGAGAAAAGTGAAAAACGAGAAGTGATTTTGTGAGTGAGACAACGACTTTAGAATTAGTCTTCATTGCCTTCATTGAAAATAAATAATTAAAAAGAAATCCTTAAGTCGTTAAAATTAGACTGGATGATGAAACGTACAAATATTAGTATTATTTTACTTGTCCTTCTGTTCAGATCCACGAGACAAATTTATTTTAATATCGACTTTCGCTTTGAAAAAAGCCTTAAAAGTTCGGCAAATCAGCGACAGTTTCCGATTCAAAAATTTTGAAATGATATAATAAAAAACAAATTGTAATGATTATAAATGAATACCAGAAACTTTGGATCTTCGGATTGCTTTTTCCGTGAAATCAGTACCTTTTGCTTCAAATATATCAATATAACATTGATATTTAGAATGTAAGAGAAGAAGAGAATGTGTTTTCTGGGAAAAAGTAAAAAAGGAATTTCATTAAAATACGTAAATATGGAAAAAAAACAAAAAAAATTCCATAAAAAATAGAAAACACAAAGCTTCGAGTTTCGGT
The DNA here is from genome assembly GCA_022817425.1 of Gryon sp. ZL-2020. Taxonomy (NCBI): domain Eukaryota; kingdom Metazoa; phylum Arthropoda; class Insecta; order Hymenoptera; family Scelionidae; genus Gryon; species Gryon sp. ZL-2020. The sequence continues at coordinate 9,060 of JABFPJ010004088.1, forward strand.
TTGACAAATTAATATTCAATTTAAAATGGCATATGTTTATATTATTTTGTGACCTGTTTATCTTTTATATCTGAGAGGTTGGCCTTAACTCGGCCTAAAAAGTTATGTATAAGTGTTATCTTTGTATTAGAACTGTAATTATAGTACATAATACCATATCAAGCGACACGATAATACTTCAGACCATTAAAAAAAAAAGCGAAAACTATCGTGGCCATTTGTGCGGCCCGCACTACCGTGTCTCTTTTCAGATACCGCTTCAGAAAACACAAGCCGATTTTCAACATAACATTAAAATATCAGTCTTAAGACCTCGCCTGGCCACAGAACAAGAAAACATTTTTTTAACTTCGTCATGTCGCTGATGGCAACAATATATAAACAGAAATAGCAAATTTATATATTTGTTGCTGCTTTTGTATGTTGAAAAACGACATTTGTTTATTTCTCAAAAGATATAATCTCTTGAGACACACGTTTCTCTTGATTTTCTTAGATTCTAGAGCGACAATTTGCAGTTTCGTTCGCAGATTGCTACGCGTTTTAGTGTACATAAAACGAAGGCTGTATTACATATTGCATTTAATTCAATAATAGTATATAACTAAACTAGTGAGATCAGAAAATACTTTTCCCACGCGTGAGCAGGTTTACAACCATGAGGTGCAACGAGTAGCAAAGAGTGAGAAAAGAATCGACTGAGCTCAGGAGTTGAGTCCAATACTTTTTCTTGCGAAAGTGGGTAAAGTAACTACTTTTATCGCCCAAGTGAAGAAAAATGATAAACATAAAAAAATACTTTGGAAATATTATCAATAAGAAACAAAATTCGAATTTCTAAAAAAAATTACCGAGCCAAGGTTTATTTGCTTCAATATTTTGTCAAAATAGTGTTTCAAAATTGGTCACATTGGAACAACTCAAAAAATGAAATTGAATATTTTTAAAATGAAAGTCAAACACATAACTTTGGAAATGCTAAAAACATCTTGATGACTAAAACAAAATTTTCTTATAAAAAAATCTGATTAAAAAAAGTTATTTAGATACTGATTATGACAAAAACAAAAAATTGGATCAAGAAATCTTCTACATTTATTTTAGTTTTAAATATATCTTGGTCATAAAATACTAACAGAAATACTTCTATTGGTGTTATGATGGTTTATATAAGGTAATGCAATGAAGGTGAAGCAAATGCAACAATATTTTTAAGAATTAGTATAAAATGCATATTCTTGGACTTTTTTTGGAAGTGCATTAATATTTATTAATTGAATGTCAGTCAAATAGTTTACTAACATTTATTTTAAAGAAAAGTAAGATTAATTTTCAAAATATAATACACAAAGAGAAAATTTACAATAAAAATTACTGAACTGCAAAAAGTAGACTTTTCCCAGACTCGTAAATTAAAGAAAAATAATACCTCATGTAAGAACAATGTTTTCGCCAAGATTTTCATTTTGGAAAAAGACCTCTTTGATCCACACCCCATAATCAGTTTTTATTGATGCCGTAGGATGATCATGGGATATAATCGTGACTTCGTCCAAAATGAAATGCTGTGTTGAAATCCTTTTTATTGCTGCGTAATAACTATTATGCCATTAGAAGAAGTTATTATACAAGGTTATTATTGTGTTTTCAATGCAATTATAAGTTATTCAATTCATAATTTTAGAGTTTTATCCAATTTTAAATAAATATTAAATTATAATTTATTACGTACATTTAAGATTTTTTATATACATCGAAAATAATATTATTCTATGATAAATAGTTATAACAAAAATCTAAATCATGTAATGTTCTCAAATTTATTGTTATATTGTTTACTAAGTAGTGAAATTTCTTTATTTCTTTTCATTGCAAAGTTTAAGAATTAAATATTAAATATTTTTTGTTTTTTAATTAAATTAAACAAATTGATATATTTAAAAAATGTGTGACTTTTCACATATACAGGGTGTTCCAAACCACCTGTTCAAAACCCCTCCCCCTGGGGGTGGGGAGGGGGGTCACTTTAAAAATTCAAATGGTACCCCATATTTTTTATTGCAGATTCAGAATCTACACTAAAAAATAAGAAACTTTTATCCCAAACATTTTTTAACATTTGTTGTGTATGGCACTGTAATAGCGTAATAAAATTAGGCCCCCCTTATTTTCCTAAAAATTAACGAAAATAAAAAATTTTGAAAAATTATCAAAAACAGAACCTCGTTATACTTCAAAAACCTTATGAAAATACAAGTGATTCTTTTCGCTTACTAAAATGATACAAATAAAGGCCTATTAAATTATACAGAAACGATTCTGAGGGCAATTTCGACATTTTTTAAGAAGCTACTACATTTTTTATGCAGATTAAATTTTGCACGAAAATATTTTTTCTTATAAGATTTATCTAGATTTCTTGTTTCTGTGATCGGTCTAAAGCACAACAATTCTGTTGTGCCGATATTTTCAACCGATAATAGTTGAAAATAATACTTACTTTTGAGCAGATTATGTCACTTAAGTTTTCACTATTCTAAATTTTTCTCTATTGGACAGGACAAAATTGTTTAAATTGAACGAAAATTTTTGTTCAGCAGTCGCACAGAATTGTTGTCCTTTAGACCGATTACAGAAACAAAAAGCTAGATAAATCTTGTAAGAAATAAATATTTTCGTGCAAAATTTAGTCTGCATAAAAAATCTAGTAGCTTCTTAAAAAATTTTAAAATTGCCTTCAGTATCGTTTATGTATAATTTAATAGGCCTTTATTTGTATCAATTTAGTAAGCGAAAAGAATCACTTGTATTTTCATAAAGTTTTTGATGTATAACGAGCTTCTGTTTTTCAAATTTTTCAATTTTCAATTTTTCAAAATTTTTTATTTTCGTTAATTTTTAGGAAAATAAGGGGGGACTAATTTTATTACGCTATTACAGTGCCATACACAACAAATGTTAAAAAATGTTTGGGATAAAAAATATGGTGTACCATTTGAATTTTTAAAGTGACCCCCCTCCCCCCCACCCCAGGGGGAGGGGTCACTTTTAATGTCACTCGGATAAAGTTTTTAAAAATATTAGACACGTGTTTTTGTATTTTTTTTCGGAGGAATCTGTATCAAATAATTGGGTAGTACGGGTGGTTTGGAACACCGTATAAAAATTCATAGAGTGATTGAACGGGTTACAAGCTTCTTGTTAATGTTTGTCATGAACTAACCTGAATTATCAATGTCTTGTTATGCGAAAGTAATTATTATTTTAATTACTTTTTTATTAAATTATTCGTTGTTGTTGCTGTTGTATGCTGAATAATAACGTAACTTATTGTTGCGATCTGCCAAAAGCCAAGTAATGTATAAACATTCTTTATATCAAAAACTTTGGACACTAAAATGAAATAAGTATTGTAATTACATTTATTATAATTGTGTAATTACCAACTACGTTGATTAACACAATTTTCATTGATCCTTGTTTATTATTAACAAACCTTAATTTTTATTTAGAAAAACTTTGCCAAATGCACTGCACATGTACTATCTTAAAAAACTTTGCCAAATACAACATAAATGGTTATTGTCAGTATGAATATCAATAATAAATATGAAGAAATTCTCTGCTGGGTCGAAAGTAAAGTCTAAAAAAGCATGGGAAAATGATTCTTTCAAACTTGATTTAGGATAATTTTAAATTATGAAACTAAATGAAAGGCTTAAAAAATTAGAACTGATAAAATTAAAACGTTTTATTTAACAATATATTTATCAATTTTAAGTACGCTTTTGTCATACAATTAAAATGTTACTAATTTGAAATTGTAACAAAGGCGTGGCATTGTACAACAGGTCTAACGTTAATTGAACATTCCGACTGCTTTATTTACATCTTGCGAATTTGTTGAATCGTGCTGATTGTTGTGATCGTGGGAAACGTAGAATTTCTTGTAAGTATAAATTATTGTTAAACAATGTGTGAAAAATAAAACGTTAATAATGTAGTGAAAAGAAACTTACGATTTCCGTATATTTAAATTAATCTTTTTTTATTTAATATAGAAAAAAATACTAAATTTCAACAACAAAAAAGACAACAAACATTGTAAGTATTGCATTATCAAATATATTCTACGTGTTATACAAATAATACAAGTTTTTAAATACAAATTTTTAAATGACAGTGAAAAAATGAAAAATGAAGAAACTAACAAAATGGAAAATAATAAAAGCGCATGAAAAAAAACATTATATGAGTTATATTTTCATTTATTCAAATAATATATTTAATTTATATAATTAATATTTATATACAATTTTAATTTATTAGATTCATATTCATAGAATTAATTAAATGAATTTTTAATGTTGATATTATATAACCTTTATAATATACACTGGCCCAAAAAAACGCATCACTTTTTTCATCCCAAAAATTGCTAATTTTCAAAAGACTGTAACTTTCTTAAAAATCATCGAAAATTAACTTTTTTTTATTAAAGGTGAATTCTTCCTTTTTCGATATGTGAAACGTTTTTTTACGTTTTAGCCCTGTAAACATAACAAAAAAAAATGTAAAAAATGCATCAACTTTAACTGCATTTTTCTGAAAAATTCGTCAAATAAAGCTATTGATTTCGCTTCAAAATCAAAAAATTTGGTTCATTCTGAACAAATTCAAGAAAAAGAAAGTTCATTTTGGATGAAATTTAATAAAGTTACAGTTGATTGAAAAACATGTTTTTTAATCAATTTTTGACATTTTTACCTAGGATTACTGTATGTTAAATTGTGTTTATATGACTTTTTGTACGAGTTTATTTGTGTATATGTATGCTTGTGTGTTTTTATGTCTGCTCCCAAAAGAAAACGCATCACTTTTAAGTAAAAAATTACCATTTTTCAAATGGCTCTAACTTATTGAAAAATCAGTGAAAAATAACACTTTTTTTTTAAATGCATGAACTTGATCAAGAGACACGGTAGTGTCTCTGGCCAAGTACAAAAAAACGAATGTTTTTTGTGCGGCCAGCACTACTGTATCTCTTTTCAGATACAAACAAATGCCATTTTTTAACATACAAAAAAGGCAACAATAACAATAAAGTTTCACATTTTTTTGCTGTAATATTGTTGCCATCATCGACCTGAAGACAATAAAAAAAAAACAAATTTTAAATTGGTCCACCCGTTCGCGACATATTAACATCCGAAAATCGACGTTTTTCGCGCAAATTAAGAAACGTCGTTTTCTTCTTCTTCTTTTTCTTCTTCATGTTCAGTGTCCGAACGAGTATTTCAGATTGATTCATTACTTTTATATGGTAATATGTAACATAATTACAGTTCTGATACGCATATAATGCATTTATGTACCTCTTTAGGCCCAATTGAGGCTACCTTTGTAGACATAGCAGATAATAAGGCCAAAAAATGGCCAAATCATGGCCGTGAATGAATGAACAGTATTTTGCTTGTATTTAAAACTGATATATCATTGTTATATAATAATGCGTTACATAATT